>APFE031308805.1:109362-138022 GCA_000404065.3 Pinus taeda | reverse complement strand
AATTGAATGTATGGTTGTAGAAATGCTAGAGGCTGGTATAATTCAACCTAGTCAAAGTTCTTTCTCTGCTCCAGTAGTATTGGTGCACAAGAAGGATGGATCATGGCGCATGTGTCCAGAATATAGAGAGCTCAACAAGCTCACTATTAAAGATAAGTTTCCCATTCCTATCATTGATGAATTATTGGATGAATTGCATGGATCAATTTACTTCCCCAAATTGTATCTTCGTTCAGGATATCATCAAATCAGAATGAACACTGAAGACATTCCGAAAACAACATCTAGAACTCATGAGGGTCATTATGAATTTTTGGTCATGCCTTTTGGACTTACCAATGCACCTTCTACATTTCAAGGTTTGATGAATTCCATTTTCAAACCCTTCCTTAGAACATTTGTGTTAGTATTTTTTGATGATATACTAATCTACAACAAGTCTTGGAAGGATTATGTTGAGCATGTTGACAGGGTGCTCAAACTATTGAAGGAGAAACAATTATATACAAAAATCTCCAAATGTTTCTTTGGAGTGCAAGAGGTGGAATATTTGGGTCATATTGTATCTCATGAAGGTGTTAAGGTAGGCCGTAGCAAAATTAAAGCCCTTAAGGAATGGAAAATCCCCACATCCATAAAGCATCTGCGAGGATTTGTCTGGTTGACAGGATATTATCGCAAGTTTTTTAAGAATTATGGGAGAATAGCAGCATAACAACATTATTGAAGAAAGATGCATTTTCATGGACTCCAAAAGCAACAAAGGCCTTCAAATATTTTAAAGAGGCAATATGCCAATCACCAGTCGTAGCTACGTTGGACTTCACAAAAAGATTTATTGTGGAATGTGATGCTTCAGGAAATGGAATTGGTGCTGTTTTAATGCAATATGAAAGACCTATTGCTTTTGAAAGTCGTCCAATCAAAGGAAAGTATTTACACAAATCTATTTATGAGAAGGAAATGTTGGCAATATTACATGCACTTAAGAAATGGTGACCCTACCTAATGGGAAGAGACTTCAAGGTAAAAAAAATCATGATGGTCTTAAATACTTTTCAGAACAAATATTATCCTCTGAAGAGCAACAAAAATGGGTCACAAAGATGTTGGGTTATGACTTTGAAATCATCTACAAAAAAGGGAAGAAAAATGTTGTGGCAGATGTACTCTCAAAAAAGGATGAGGATGTGGAAGCATTGCTGTGTGCCATTTCTATTATCCAATCAGATTGGATAAACGAAGCACGAGAGGAATGGAAGAATGATGAAGAAGTGTGGGCACTTATTCGAAAGTTACAACAAGATTCCAATACATCTAATACATTTAGCTGGAAAATTGATTCATTATGGGGGGATAAGTCATTAAATATGTGTAGAAATTTAAAATAGAATTCAAGGGCTCAACTTGTCATTTGGCCCTCCTTCTAACGCCATAAATGTTGATGGTGATGGACCTTCCAACATTCAGGGTATCTCCTCGATATGAAGTCCCAACTAGACCTCACATCGTTTGGAGTAGGAGTCCCAACAATGGGTGGTAATGTTACGCCTTGAATGCGAAAACACGACGAGTGAAGTATGATAACTTTGGGTGAGAGAAAGTGTGTGACCCTACAGAAAGTCAAGTGCGATGCATGAAGGTTCCGACACATGAAGGGAAAAGGAAGTGTACTCTTTAGAAACCTGTAATAGTACGTAGCTTGAAAGGAATACATGAGCATAATGACATCACAAGCTAAGATGTGGAATAATCAACAAGTTAAAGTGATGAATTAATACAACAACACACATTCAACAAGATTCATACAAATGCAAACGAAATAGTTCATAAAAATATGCAGAAGTTAAATAACATACATTGAAAATACAACATGAATAGTCCTACTATATTCAATACATATGCATGAAAGCGTGCCAACTCTAATTTTATTATAAGTGAAAGTTCCATTCACACATACACATTAACAAACCACTAGCCCCAATATTGGAACATTAAAGTCAAGAACACCTAATACTCCAAAGAAGTATACTCACTCCATGCTAGAGAGAAAGCAAGGCTCTTTACAATAGTCCCAAGCTCCTTCTAAGCCTAATCCTAGCCAAAATATTGGCTCCTAAAATCCCTTTACATGAGTTATGAGGTTTTATATATAACAAGAGGGGGTGACTCTTCAACTCCCCTTCGTGACCTTTGGATTACCCTCATGACTCTTCAAATTATTTACAAAATGACTCATTAAATTACATCATGACTCTTCATATTCCAATCTTGAGACTTGAAATTTCACTTAGAACATAATTACAAATAATAATACAATTTACACTTCTACCCATATAAGACAAAATCGAGTAGAGACAACTTGACAGCCTAACAAGACACAACACTATGATTCTTGAGTTTGGGAGAACTGTAGTTCAACAACCTCCACTTGCTACTTCTCGGTCACATATTGGTGCCAATCTCGTTATTGTGTGATGATGTCCCCAAACTGCATGATGGTGTCTGGCTGGAAGTGGACGCTAGTCTCCATGGCATCTCGGTACAATGTCTTGGAACAAGTTTCAAGTTCGTTCTGAAACATGAGCTGTTGAAATAAGGAATTGTTGAGAGGCAGGGTGGGGGGGGGGGTGAATAAGTAATTAAGAAACAATTATTCTTTTTCTTTTTATGCTTACAATCTCTTATGATAATATTTATCTTGTGAGAGAATTCATTCACAAATAAGTTAACCAACAATATTTCAGGCACACATATTCAAACAACAATCACATGAGCAACACACATTTGACACAGTGTTTTTCACATGGAAACCCAAAGGGAAAAAACCACTAATTTTTTGTTTGTTTATGATGTAAATTAAGCACCCACTTAATTACATCTGTTTGTTTCTAAGAACCCACTCACAGAAGGCACTGACTCCCTTTGTTTACTTAGCACCAACTTGCCAAGAGGCACCAACTTGTTTAGTCTGCAGGCGCCAACCTGCCTTTAGTTAGTAAGCACCAACTTGCCAAGAGGCACCAAACTCTTCAATATGAAGGCACCAACTTTCCTTTGGTTAACAAGCACCAACTTGCCAAGAGGCACCAACCTATTCAGTATGGAGGCATAAACCTGCCCTTGCCACTGTTCTACTATTTCATACAATTTTCAAACAGAAAACAAAGGCATACAATTATACAAGTAAAATACCATTAAATGGTTGTCTACAGATTCAACTTCTGAACTCTGCTTTCTGTGCTCACTTGCGACAAATCTCCTCTTGTTTCTCTTAGCAACACTTCCTATGCGCTCTGCCTTCATTGTCAAGGGATCTTCACTGACTGCTCTTCAACACTACTCTCACCATTCTCCACCCAACACTCTCACTGCATTATTAGATAAATTCCTCTCAGGTGCTTCAACCTCACTGTCACTATGGGCTTCATTCATAGCTCAATACTCTCACACATCTTCTCAATTCCCCTTTGTTCTCCATTATAAGCGATGGTTTTATTCTACTGAGGCACTTTACACAAGGTAGAATCTTCTACATGTCCTTTGGCTTCCGATCTGTACTTAGGCATGGCCTCCCTTGCCATTATTGTGTCATCTGTCAATTTCTGGTCATAATAAAAAAATAGATATCGACCTTGCCATCCTTCATCATCTAGGTGCATGGAGTTCCATGATGAGAAATTAATTCTTAGATTACCTGCACACTGCTTCATGAGTCCCATACTTCCATTTAAATCACTGAATATGTGCATCAGAGCATATCGATGGCTTGTCTCATCTCAAGGTAGATCCAACACTCTTTCTTGAAGATCGTGGCCCTTACTTCCTTGACCCAATGATATTTGATAGTCACCTTTACTCTTGAGACCAAATCCTCTCCTCGTGCATTCAAATTCACAACTGCCAACCCATATGCCATCAAATCTCTATAGTGGAAAATTTTTACATTATTACTCCACAATGGTGCTATGTTATGATATTCCTTAGACCCTTGGCTCCTTATGCTTAGCCCTTGGTTCTTTGAACCCTTACAATTGTGTGCCAACCAGATACCAAAATCCCTGCTATATCGAACTTTTCAACACTCCAGCTGTTATAGAGTTCTGATGTCTTCAATACTTTGACTTTCGACTTCCGATATGAAATCATCACTCCACACGATGACTCCTTAGTGGTGCCACATGTTACCCAGTTCTGGCCTATTAGCCTACCCAATAAGATTGAATAAGCCTGCCACATGTCTTGTCATATTGCCATGTCATGTTGACGTCAACTGCCACTGTACCTTATCAGATCCAATCATATGCTTCCATGTGTCCTTATCAGAGCCAATCACATGCTTCCATGTGTTCTGCTAGAGGAGAGAGAGGAGGACCCGCCAATCTTGGTTTTGCATCGAAATCCTTTGTTATTATTCCTTTGGCATTCCTCGGCACTTTTAAAGGCTTATCAACACTTAGGGATATTGTAACTTTTAAAAGGTCCCTCACTTGAAAATTTTTGATATTTTTTTCCCCAATATGTCAATGTTCCGATACGTAGATCTCCAATATTTCGATATCCTCCAACCTCCCATACAACCTGCTTTGATGTATCTCACCGCCAACATTCTGATAGCACCGATATGTCAACCTTCAATATTTGAATGCACTGATACACTGACCTATGATCGTTGATATGCTGGTATGTTGACCTCTGATCACGGATATGCTAATATGTTTGACCTCTGATCTTCAATATGCCGATATGTCAGACCTTTGATATTTGATATGTCGATATGCTAGACTATCAATCTCGGATATGCTGATATTCTTTCCTACCTAAGGCTTCAAATCCATGAACTTCAGAAGGCCATAAATTTTGAACAAGGAATTCATTTATGGACTTTCACATATCATTGGAAAGCATATTCAAAGCACTTTCCAATGGAGAGGTTCTGATGGAGGCTTTGAGTCCTCATGCTGCTTGGAATATGACTACAAACTTCTCTTCTCATTGACTCCTTGGATAGCTAAAATCACACCCACCATAATAATCTTCTCCATGAAGCCTGCAACTATCACATGAATCCTTCTGAGCCATGTATTCTTTCTAGTCTAGTTGACATCAGTGCCAACATTCATGCACAATACTAGCACAACCACCATCAATTGTCCAACATGAGAAAGATTGTTCTGATTTGGACAAGACCACTGATGTAATTCTGCATATTATGTCTGCTAAGCTCCAAATCTTCCTTAGTGGCAATATTTCTCAACTACTCCAATTACTCTTCGATCTCTTGCCAGACTTGGTTCCTGGGTTTAGCTTCAGTGAGCGAACCAATTGATGGGATCTTGTGCGCATTCACCAAGACATCCAAAATGTTGTATAAACATACATATGAGGCTTAATATTACCAATGAAAGAGGTGAGATACCTTTTATTTTGAATCAACATTTGAACCTTCACTTTCTCTAGCTCTACCCATGATTTCATTTTCTTTCCCAAGTTAAGCGGTTCCCCTTTGTATCGCATTGTCCATTCATGCACGGATACGAAGGAAACTTGTATATTCCTGAGAGTTTTGATGAAGTTTTTTCTCTACTACTGCAAGGCATGCAAGTGAACAATTGCCTTATGTATGGTTATGTGCTCCTCATAGAGATCTCACATGGTCTGTACAAGTGTTGATACTTCACCAAGTATCACTACTCTCATTTCTCCCAAGTAAACCTTTGTGGAGACTACATTCTGTGATGTTGCACTTAGCTGTTCTATCTCTAGTCAAGAAACCTATAATTTTTGTGCCAATTTCCCATTCTTGGCTGTCAAATATTGAATGTTTGATCTTGATGCACTTGCAAAGGCCAAGTTGGATTTGACAATGGCATTTGGATTCTTGCTGGTGTCCACCACTATCACCCTCTCTCTAGTGAATGCAAGTGATGCATGATCATTCAGAAAATGGTTTCTCCATTCTTATACAATTATCTTCTACAATTCATCATAAGACAGATTGTACAAGTCCATTACCAGATCGTCATTAAGAGGAACAACATCCCCTTCTTCACTCAGAACTAACTTTGTTGTTGGAGGTGATGGAGACTGAATGCTGACCTGTGGTGCACTTGACGTAAGGTCAACCTCCTCATTCTATGATTCCAATTCTAACTCCATATTTGCAACTTCAATCAAGTCTTCAATCTACTAAGAAAGGTCCCGATCCTGCAACTATTCACCCTCCTCCTCTGTTGCTAGCTAGTTCTGTTCTTGCACTTCAACCTATATTGACATTGTTTCTTTTGCTATGGCCCCTTGCCTTTATTCTTCTTCACTTTTCTTCTTATCTTATTGTTCTTTCCTCCTCAACTCTCATTCTTCCTTTAGTTCTTGTTTTGATTCCTTCAATCTCAGTTCTTCCTTTGCAAGCTATGCTTTTCTCTCTCCCTCCACTCCGCTCTTTGTATCCTCTGCTTCCTCTTTGCTTCTAGTGCTAAATTTTCTTTCAAAAGGATTGGATCCACTTCCATCTTGCAACTTTTTTCTCCCCTTGGACTATCAACAACCTTTCTCTTTCCCTTATCCTGTATGAGATTACTCCTTTTTGCTGGTGTTGCTTTCAGAGTTTTCCTCTAGATATGCCTCATGGCCGTTTATTGAAAGAGCTTCATTAACTTGTTGTCATGTTAGCGTTGAACCATTTTTTATAAACAACTAAGTGTCTACATACACTGGAAAGTCTAATTGTGTTTTCTTAACTTCTTCCCCAATACTGCTTTCAATGGTCTCTTTTGAGGCAGCGCTCTTTGGTGCCATGGTAACAATGACTACTCAAGAAAAGTGCTTCACAAGTGTGGTACATGTGGGACAAAAATGACACTCATGGAAAGAAAACATTAGCTTTAGCAAATCTAACTTCAAAGCATGATCAAGCAGCAAACCAGGCAACTTGAGAGAAGGATTGCATAATTTTTATCAAAAAAGGAGACTATCTAATTTTGAGAACTGCACATTGCACTGTCCCAACAAACAAGGAAGAATCTTGAGGCTTGAGACTGTGCAATGCGTAGTCCCAACCTAAGAAAATATAGGGAGAGACTACAAATTGTGCAGTCTTAGTGGCCAAGGTGACAAACTGACCCTTGGAATTGTGTAGTGTGCAGTTGGGGCCAACCTATAGTGCACACTATGCAGTTCTAGAGGCCAAGCTCTCATCTTGAGCCTTAGGATTGCGTAGTGCCCAATTGGGCAAGGAAAGATTTAACCAAGGAGAGTGTAGATATGCCCAGTGGAAGTGTGAAAAATGAGCATAAGTGAGCGATGATGTGAGATTGACTACAAGACTGGCTGAGTATGAGTAAATCAATGTAGATCAAGTGCAATAATTAATCAAATAGAAGGAAAATGAAGTATGTGAGGAGAGTCACCACAACGACGACCATCGGTGCAAAATAGGAAATCGATGCGACACTTTTGAAAGGAAAATAAAAACTTAGAACATCACTTATACAAGTTAAAATAAGTTGAAATGCCAACAACTACGAAGAGAAATAAGTAAAACAACACTTGCACAAGTGAAATGAAAAAAAGCGACAGAAAAATTGGAAAAAGACAAAAAAAGCGATACTCACCTAGAAAAATGACGATGACTACACCGAAGGTTCCTTGATCTTCTTAGGAATGCTAGAGCTTCAAGATCAAATGTGCAAATGAGATTTAGAGGTGTTGATTAAATAGATTTGAGCGAATTAGGGTTTATGACGCACATGCCTACAATCAAGGAAAAAGTGACACTTGGCAGAAGTTTCTAAAAATACCAAAAGTGTCTCCTTCGAGATACTAAAAATAGATCAATATTTTTAGGGATGCTTTTTTATTTTTTTATTTTTCCAGGGAAACTTTCCATACACACTGTCAGAGAGAGCCCTCTCTGACTGCAGCTAGGCTAGAAGCTGTAGCCCAAAGATTGGTTAGTGGTTACCCCGGTCGTATTCTCTTAGGAGTCAAAGAGAACAACCTGGGTGTTAACAACCACCAATCAAACTTGTGCCACTCCCATCATCAAGGCTGCTTTCCCCACAAGATCGCATAGTTTCTGGAGGCAAGCCCAAAACTGTTGTGAAACCAAGTTGGGAGATCAACCTGTGAGTTAGAAAGATCAGGTAGGTGTGAAAATAAGAAAGCACAAGAAAAAATGAAAAAGATAAGTCTTAGTCAAAGCATAAATACCTAGATCAATGCAATATGAGATATTGTGGATAGGAAGGAAGAATCCAAAATCAAAGCATAGGAAACATTTTGGAGGGTGGTTGTAGTCGCTACAACAAAACCCAAAAAAATAATGGAACTCAAGTGGGAGATCGAATGTGAGAAGGCGATAGTGATGACAATCATAATGATCATGGTTAGGAATGAATGGAGAACCTTCTTATTTATAAAAAAGTATTGGGTTGATCTCTAAAATGGAAATGACCAAATCAAGATCTAACAGTTAGGAATACTTTACTATATTTTTTGGAGAGGGAAAAGATATTCAAAATGGTCAAATATCTTTATTTAGAAATAATTAATAAATAAAAAAAATTATTAATTACTTCGCGAGGATTAATAAATGTGTGAAATTGAAATAATTATTAAACAGCGGTTTAACAATTATTCTAAAAATAGGATTAATGAATAATAAATAAATAATGATTTACTTAATTATTCCAAGGTGATTTAGTCAAATGTGACAAGGAATAATTATCAAATAATGATTTAATAATTAGTCCTGGAGAAAATTAAATAAACAATGATTTATTCAATTATTCTCACAGGGTTTCCTAATATTAATAAGAAATAATTTAACAAAAGTGGTTTACTAAATCATTTCCTATGGTTAAAGTGATTTTACTATGGTAAAATTAATCCTACATGGTGTCTTTTGATCCACCTAGTTAGAAATGACTAGGTGACTGTTTTTTAGGTGATAACAAATTTCCACCCAATGTATGAGCGTTAGGAGAAAATCATATGACCGAAATACATTGTAAGATACACTTCCATGAGACACAAAAGGGGAATTAAAGAGAGAGAGATGGAGAGACAACTGAAGCAATATAAGGGAGGACGAAGGAATGGAGGGGACAAGACCTACTAAAGTGATATAAGTATCCTGTTATTTTGGAGTACATGATCTCAAATGAGGTGGGGGAGGCATACAATAATTTCCAAGATAACTGAGTACAAAGAATAATGATGAGCCCAACAATGTGGGACTGAGCTACAAAGTACATGATACATGATATGCTAGCATCAATGGGCTAGAAAGTGAAACAATAATACAAAGAGTCCCATATATATAATGTGCCTGGAAGGAAAGAGGCCAGGATTGAATATAATAACATCTAAGTAAATGAGACATAATTCCCCTCAAGTTTACATGGTGAGGGGAATCACAACTAAAGAATCCTCACTAAGGAAAGCACTCTGAAGATATGAATGAATCATATGAAGGAGACATGCATGTTGTGGGCATTGCAAGCTGCTGAAATTGAACCCAAGATATATTTGGAACTTCATTTGAAGCTGGATATAAGTTATAGACATCCAAGAATGTGGGGGGATACCTAAAGCGACACCCCTTCATGAGGCCTGGAACATATCACACACACCCATGAAACACTAGTACGATATGCTAGATCACTAGATTATCAAGTGTACAATTATCGATTGTGCGATAATGAGTTGGAGTCGAGCACACGAGAATCAACCAAGTCAAAGGGAAATGATTTTTCCCTTTTCTTGATCCAAGGCACTGAACAATGATGAAAGCTAGAACCAAGGTACATCACTCTCTGGACCACTCTCTCAGAATAAATATGCTGAAGTCAACATAAGAGGGTCCACCAAAGGTGAGGCAATGAGGATTCCTCAACAAAGGCATGAAGGTCATAACAATGTGATTGATGGACTGACACTCAAGATGATGATGGAAGGAGACAATATGAGAGGTGGATAGACGATGTTCCTTGTCAGAGGGGATGATCAATGATGTAGATGAAGGCTTTTCAAAGGAGTTGTATAGCTGGAGGAAAAATATTATAACAATGGGATGAATGTGGCACAAATATGTATGGGACACTATAACTGGACTCAAGGGGACTCATCATAGTCTCCATAGATGCAAGGGTGAATAAGCTTTGATACTTTGGACAAGGGTGACTCGATGATGCTGCCACATGGGGGAGACCCGAAGGGGACCATAAAAACATGAGTAAATGATGG
Organism: Pinus taeda; assembly: GCA_000404065.3. Lineage (NCBI taxonomy): Eukaryota > Viridiplantae > Streptophyta > Pinopsida > Pinales > Pinaceae > Pinus > Pinus taeda. The sequence goes on along the minus strand of APFE031308805.1, from coordinate 127,774 downwards.
TTACTCATGGAAAAATCGACACATGAGTCAACCAGTGAAAAGGTAAAGTGATACTAGGGTACGAGAGGCTCAAATGAAGAAATTTGATTTTAATAGATGGCAAAGTGAAACCCCATGGAAAAAATGGCTTCCTGTTGAAGTGTCAAATTACCAAAACAAATGGAGACCCATTAGATAAGTCAGTGAGAGCATTCCAACAAAACTTATGGTTCACCAAACTGAGCTACAATTTGGTTGCAATGGGAAACATAAAAACTCTAGTTTTTCCTATAAAAATGCTTCTTTCCCCCAAATCCAATTTGTTTGCATAGTGAGATGTTGGAGAAATTGGAGAGGAGTAGAAGTCCATAAATCTTGTGGATATCGTAGTAAAACCGATCATCAGAACTTGGATATGTGAGTTGGAGGTAGGTGGCATAACCTTACTCATCAATTTTGGTGGATTAGAATTTCAGATTAGGGATTCAAATTATTGGGGGAAACCCCTGCTCATCATCATGGTTGAAATGCACTTTTTGTAACCCATTCTGCATTATGGAATGTAGAAACTGGCCCAAGAAGTGTGTCCAATGTATATTTAAAGGAAAAAATTGCGTTTTGGGCTAGAGGGAAAAGTAGAATGGGGGGTCTCTCCTGAGATGAAGCTAAGAAACATAAATGGATGATTTTTACTCTGAAATTACAGAACATAATGGTAGTTTCTAGATATGGCAGAGCTAAAATTGGTGTGGTGAGAAAAAGATTTGGAAACTCTTCGTGCTGAGATTTAGGGGAACTAAGTAGTGAGAGGGGTTCTGGCATGATATGGGGTACTGAAGCTCTTGGGGAACCCATTGATGAGGGATGGTGATCCCCTGTTATCTAGGATTGTGAGTTTGGGATCCAGATAAGGAGGTCTTTTTGGTAGATGGGCATATGATCGAGATCACTATGCATGACATATAATTTTTGACATGATTTCCCCCCCAAGGGTTGTGGGTGAGATACATCCAGTGTTTCCTCATGGAAGGCATATAAGCGAGTTTGTGGATCGACATTGTGTATCGAGTGTTCTTGTAAAGGGAAAAACCATCCAGGTCAGTGACTTAGAGAGACTGGATACGTGCGCTACAACTGTAACAATGGTGCAGATTTTGGGTAGTCATGCATTTCATCACGTCACTTGGGGAAGATGATGCTTGTGGAGAGAGTATTAGCAGGGATGATGTATTGACAAGATTTCACCCCCTAGGGTTAGTGGGGGAGATACATCCAATTCTGCCTCATGGGAGTCATATAGGGGAGTTTTTGGATCGTCACGTGTACCAAGTGTTTGTGTAAAGGGAACAACCATCCAGATATGTGACTTAGAGAGACTCGAGACATTGACTACAACCACAACAATAGTCCTCATTTTGGGTAGTAATGCCTTTCATCACATCACTGGGGGGAAGATGATGCTTGTGGAGAGTGTATTGGAAAGGACCTACTATGGGTGGGCCCAGATGATGCCATCTTCATTGAAACGACATTTGAGTCTATGCAAGTGACAAACCAAAGATAAATGTTCATTTGGCATTGTTTTATGCTCAATATTCTTTGAGAAGATCTTGACCATATGACCACATGTATAGATACGTGATGGGGGCCCACAGGAGCCCATGATGTGCCATTGGGGGAAACTACTATGACGAAGTGGAGGAGGGGGAGTTAAATGAGTGTTCCAACCTAAATTTTTTTTTGCACACTTGAACCATATACCATTGTAAGTGGAATGAACGATCATGGGGATTTTGACTTACCACTTCTTCCAGGAGAAGAATGGGGTCCAAATGGTAAGTGAAAGTTGCTATATTTTGGTCGCATGTAGATTTTTAGAAAATGAATGTAGGTGGTACTAATTTTCAAACTTATGGTATGAAGATATAGTACCGGTGAATCCAACAAGATATATAGGCCGAGCCGCAACACTTGTGGTTGCAGATCAACGCGGTTCAACATCAGGGCAAAGATCAGATAATGATGCATTATTAGAGGATCTCCACTGTAGGTTCAACGTGATACTGTCCAAGGTAGCAAAACATGGATGACATGAGTTAGAAGAATTATATATGAATGAGTGCACTAGTCTTCTCTCAGAATGACGAGGTATCACGAGGCGTGTAGCTATGGCCGGTCAGGCAGTTCGAGACTTTCAGGCTGGTGGTATGGAGCCATTAGCTTGAGATGCTCCAGATGAGAGTGGCATGGGATAGGGACATGTGGGAACCTATTTTTGTTTTTTAACATGCTATGGGCATGTCAGCTATATTTAGAGTAGTGGAATTCAAACACTATATGTTGGATATTATGATACATAATATGGTTATGTATTTTTTTGTGATGATTGTGTTTTGCCATTTGTTTAAGCTATGGTTGTCTTCTTGTATATGCATGTGATAAATGCCAGTATAGAATGTTATTTGAAATGGTATCTACATAGTTATTTTGTTCTCTAGTAATATGAATGAATGTAATGGATTCAAATTCATGTGCAAAACATTTAAATTATAGATATTTTCTAAAGAGGACAAGATTACGCACATGATAAATTCTGTGCAATTTCATGAAAAGTAGCAAGGAATCAAGACAAACATGGAGGTGAAGGATGCGATGATAAAGGGAATTAGCTAAAAAACCTATCATAACATCATATTAAGCCTGGTTATTGGTGGCATATCCAACAAAGACACTGTTGGAGTGCACTAACAAATGAAAAGAGGTGAAAATGGCCCATGCTTCCGAGGCTAGATTCCTAGAGAAGTGAATCGCACCATCAATATAACCGATATGAGGTGTGGATGATCAACACATCTGAAAGATGTAAGAAGACAACAAATGGGTGAGACAAAAATGAAGGAAAGTGTCACACCTTGATGATGAATATTATCACCGATTAAGAGATAGTGAGGGGCTTGATGTCAAATATGTTTTCGATCATCACAAGGAATATGGGGGGTGAATTTTTGGGTTCACAAATAGGTGAGGATAGTGTTGGAATCCACAACATATTTATCATTAGATTGTTGCGGAAGGAAGCATGCACAATGGTGCATATCATCCCAAGGATAATTAAGGGTGGTCAGGGATTCTGTGATGTTTTCATTAGAATGAAATATGGGAGGACAAGAAGAAGAGAGGCAACATAATGAAGAGGATATACCTGAGGCATATTCATGAGAGACAAGGTTCACATGCGCATCATCAATGTTGGGAGACAAATGACTAATAGATGTAACATCTACTGATTTTGAGACCGAAGTGTTCTTCAAATAATGTTCGATAGAATCACAATAGGAAGTTCCAAGAGAGTCCCAAAAGATTGATCCCATGGATGATGCCAAGTAGAGAATAGGGGCAGTATTATCCATCATCTCGAAAATTAGGAGGAGGGATCATGATGGGTGGTTGCTAGAGACCTCATGTTTTGGAATATCAGTGGGACCAGAACCCGCAGGTAGAGAAAAGGTGGAATCACAATGAGGGACATCTAACTCACAGAGCACTTGAAGTATATCATGAAATTCTTCGAGATGGGGAAAATGATGAGAATACTAGCCATAGTTATCACACAAAGTAAAAGGGTGATTCATGCTTAATGACCTGTTCTTCTTGGTTGACTAGGGTAAGGTGCCATGGACCTCAGGAAGGTTAGAGTAAGGAAATGTATTAGAGACCACATTCTTGATATGAGGGAGCTTAGAAACATTATTGGTGGCATGTAAAACAACATCACAAAAAGCCCATGGAGGAGTAGGTTTTAGTGGCTTAGGAGGAGCTGGAGTTAGTTGGGGTGCCTTGCATTTGGATCCCTTTTACTGGGCTTTGCCTCCCTGACCAAATGCTTTCGCAATAGGAATTGTGTCTTGCTGAGGTTGTTGTGGAACTGAAGCAAAGGAAAGGGTAGGAACAATAGGTTGAACCAGGGTCAAAATAGTATAAGGTTTGACTTAATTAGAAGGAGTGTTTGCGGGAGGATCAATGTACCAGACTGGGATCCATAAGACGATGTTAAGTAAACTCAACATAGCCATGAAAGGTGTAGAAAAGATTCCTGTTAGTGGGAATAAGAAGGGTATATACTAGAAGGATAATGAATTGGGGGAAAAACTCCTGGATGGTTAAGACTTGGGGGAACAATTCCTGGTTGGAAGGGACTAGGAGAGATACCAACCGAAGGAAATGGATCTTGAGAAATTATACTTGAAGGATGGATTGAGTTGGGAGAAACAGATTGTAGAAGGGTTGGCTACTATGAAGGTGTACCAGACCAATTGTTGGCAACCCATGATGCTTGAAGCATGCAAACATTGGAAGAGATAGGCTCTGAAGGGGTAGGTGGTGGACCATAATAAGCACCAAGTAGTGTGGAATATTTGTAGACTCGAGGTGAAGCATTGGTTAGGGAAGGGATAGTCTTATTGACAGTCATCGATGAGATAGTGGACTAAGGGGAAGTTTTAGACTTAGGATCGTAGTAAGTCAACTAATCAATAGTGATGATATTTCCATGATGAGGAAAGCATATCTTGCGAAAGACCACAAATGCAATAGTAGACATGACATAGGTATAACTACGACCCAAGAGGATGTTGCAGTATAATGGGGCATTAATGAATTTGATGTCAATTAAGACTGTCTTGTTGACAATAGTAATTAGATAGTTGCGATATAAGTTGAGGGGATGTGAGGGATGACGGCCCCAAGCACAAAGAGTGATGGTGTATGGGGATATTTTTGGTGAACCAAGTTACTTCCAAACAATAATATCCATCACATAGGTGGAGGCACCTTCATCTATAATACATTTCTAAACGATGGCGTTTTGTATGGAGACTGGTATTTGAAAGGCAATGGATGAAGGAAACATGGGGTGTTCTACGTTGTCAACATCAAATACAATCATACAATTGTTGGAAGGATCCACAACATGAAAAGAAGATAATAGAGCTTTCCATTGGGATGGGCATGTTTGGAGGACTCCCAATGGTGACATGGTAGTAGGAGACAACACCAAGTCATCTACTATGCTATAGTTATGGGTAGATTTAGAAGAAGTGACATTTCAACGTAATGGACCTTTGGGGATATTAGGGGAAACCTCTACCTTAGGCGAAGGGATATGTAATGAACCATTTGATGACGATAGAGGCTTGGGGGAAACTTGATGTTGGGAATTGGTTGTTGAATTTGCAAGGTGATTGTCATATTGGCGCGACCAAGTCTGGAGGTTGACTTATTCGATGTTGTCTATATTGGAATTTATTATAATAATCTGATATTCATTGTGACCAGATGCTGAATATTGGGGAGTTGCATGAAATGGTGTAGGTTGAGTAATGATATATCCTTGATGAGGAAAAGGATTGGCAAGCACAACTGGTTGTGATGAAGCAGGAGGAGGCGGAGGTGGAGCCATATGATGAGGTCCTCTAGAAGCAACTACTTAAGCTTCCCATACTTGGTGCATTTGAGGTAAAAGGGGAAACTCATGGGTATAATGGCCATAAAATCCACACTAGGCACAAGGTTTATTCATACAAAGAGCCTTATTTTACTTGGGATGTTCACCCTATTGCTAGGTTGCGGGAGTAGGATGGTCACCCTGGGGGGAATTAGGTGGTGGACCTTGGTTTGCTTGATTATCTTGAAATGGCTGGTTCTAGTTACCTTTATCCTTGTTCCATTTCTTCGGTTTTTGGGGATTTGTTGTGATTTGATGAGCATACATTTGGCCTTAAGGAGGAGGTTGATGTTGTGGCAGAGGTGGAGGATGCATGGGAGGTTGGGGTGCTAGAGGGGATGGAGTGCTAGGTAGTGCATACAGATAGTAAGGAGATGGGGAAACATTAGGATAAACAAGTGGGGCAACATCTAGCCCTAACATCTGTTGATGTTGATGGGGATATGCATATGATGTAATGGGACCTGGATAGGTGTTTCCATGTGAAGGATTGGGAGGGGGATATGTGTAAGAGGAACTGCTCCCCCTAAGCTTGACCATAAATTATTGGAGGTGGAGTGTATGGTGGAGTTTGAGGATGTGGAATGGATCCAACAATACCATTAACGACATGAGATTCCCTTGAAGGATTAACAGCACCAGGTCGAGGTAGATCAGGAATGAAAATATAAACATATTCTGATTGTGCATAGATCATGTCATATTTCAATGATACTTGGAGAACATCTTCCTCAGATTAGGGGAAGTGAGAGGTGACATATTTACCAATGGGGGAAAAAGTGATTTAAGGAACCAATCCATATAGACACAATATTCAAATTCATGAGCTTTACATATGCTCATCCTTCTATGCCATTCTTAAACATGGTCAACCTAGGCGGGTGATTTGATATTCACCCTATGAATGACATCAGACAAAGATTTATTGTTTAAAGGTATTACAAAATTATGTGCTGGTGTGTGTTTTGTGTTATTGAAGCAATGGATCAATCAGATTGCCAATACACAGAAATAAAATGGAAAGACATCAGAGAAATACAGTAAGCAAACACAAAGACACAAGAATTTTAATAAGGAGTTCACCCTATTCTCCAGGGCTACGTTTCCGGTCCAACTTTCAGTGGTGGCCTTATTTTATTGTGTCTTTAAGCAGAGAATTACAATACAAGGACTCAATGTGAGTTCTCCTGAAGCAGGTTTAGCTTGGTAGGGTGGTTCTTGGATTCCCCAAGCCACTAGAGTACACAAAATCTTCTTCTTCGTACCAGCTCTGTGACCTTCTTGTCTACAGTGGAAAGAGCTAAATGTGGTGCTCAGTTCAGATAGATTCCTCTATGGGATGGCTTGAATCTCTCAAGCTCTCTGGTGCTCGACGCTGCTGCTGGTCAGCTCGACCCTCTGTCTCTTTTTGCTTTCGCTTCATTGCCTTCTTCTCTGGTTTCTGTCTCTCAGTGTTTAGTCCTCCTCTTTGGGTTTGATCTGACTGACTCTCTTTTCAAATGTGTATTCTATATTTTTTCATGGATTTTAGCCATTCGTTCCAATGCTTGTTTAGTTCCTCTTCAACCTCTATTGATTCACCTTCTGTAGTTGCGCTTGGAGTTCCTTGTTCGACATCATCATGAACGCTCAGGGAGTGGCCCCTTGTCCTCCTCTAAATGGCACCAGCCTACTTTGTTGGTTCATTTCTTCAGTTATGTCATGGATGAAGTCTTTCCTCCATCGTGGCAGTCAAACGAATTCCAAATCCTTACAAATTGCGGCGTATTCCTTCATTGTTTCCGCTTCCTCCATCGGGCTTGATCTCAGTCGTCCGATCTGGGGCCTCTAAATCTGATGCCATACGCACGTCCCACATGATTGACTTGCTTTACCATTAGCACACGATCAACGATGGTTTTCTCTCACCTTTGCTTTCCATGTGTCGATTGTTGACTGGGATCGCTCTGCTTCCATCCAAAACCGTCTACCATTTGAGGGCGCCCCGATCAATACTTCTGGTTTCCAAAACGCGGGTATTGCCTTCATACATTTAGCGCTTTTTTCCTTTTCCCCTCGCGGTCTCCAGTTCACCATGCGTTCGAGTGCTCAGGCTTCCTCCATTTCAGCCCTGTTCGCCCAACGATGCCTTGTTCACCTAGGGCCCATTTCGGCCCTAATTGCGCATCAAAATCCACCTCCTTTTCCCGATCTGGGGCTCCTAAGGGATCTTTGACCTCCTGCGTGGTCTCCATGGGCCTCGATTAGTGCGCTTTGAGTAAGGTCCTCGTCGTTCCATGCTGGATGCCATTGCCACTGGTTCAGGGGTGTTTTTGATTGATGTTTTGGAATTCTTAGAGATTTGTCCTGACTAGATACAATCATGGTTCTTTAATAGTCTTTTATGGATCCAATTTGGATCAGTGGGTGGCTGAAGTTTGATGGAAAGAGGTTATGAGTTTGGTAGCGGTGTCATAATAGAGAGGTAACTGAAATTATGAAAAAAATCTTAGGTTAGAGTCACGAAGGTGGAATGGGAGGCACGCAGTTGATCCACATACCATTTTGTAGCAGCTCCAGTAAGGGTGTGTTGGAGAAAACAAAGACGAATGGAGTCTTCAGTAATGGAATTAGATGAACACCACATATGAAATGAGCGAACATGATTTATGGTATATTCTCCAGTATTACCTTCGGACTTGGGGACGTCCGAAGGAAGTTTGGTAGGAATAGTAGGCCAACTGGGGTCATGGTGAAGAGGGTCATTGATGCAATAGATGAAATCAAGGATGCTCATACCAACCATAAAATGAAGCAATGTAGTAGGAGTGACCATACTAGTAGAGGTTCTTCTTGTGGGGTTACCTTGTTTACCACCTTGGTTTCCTGCACCAACGTTGGTGCCTGACATGGTGGCGGTACGAGGTTAGGAAGATGCAGAATCAAAGGAAGAACTAGAAGAATCAATAGAATCAGAGTCAAAATGAGGACTCAATGGAGGACTAGGAGGATGAAATCGAAATCGATGGGGGGGAGTAAGATTTCCTAGAGGAATCTAGGGGAAAAGGCCATGAAGTCTCCGTGAAAAAATCCTATGGGGCACAATGATGTCAAGAAAAATATGACTCAATAGACTAAAAGGGGATGATAGGAGAAAAAGTGAAACAAACAATAAACAAACACCTAGTGCAGTGGTTCCAAGTTTAAACTAACTATATTAAGATGCTACTCTAATTCAAGTAATGGTGTTCTATCAAAGAAAAATACCTCTATCATATAGGTGATATAAATCCTCAAACAAGTCCCAAATATACTGTTTCAAATTGCCTTCCAAAATACTTCTTACTTGATGATATCTGATCCTTACAAATAGAGCTGTCAAGAGAAAGGCAGGGTAGAGAATCAACTACTTCCATCATCCAGTCCTATAGGGTGCTTTCCTTAGATTGGTCACTAAGGTTACCTTCATCCCATGGGGATGGTTGATTCCTGAGTTTCTTGGCAATCAACCACCGCAAGATATTGTTTTGGAGAATTTGGTATCTACGGATAAATACTAATTCCCTAGATAAGTAGCCATATCTAGAACAACAATTTAAAGAACTTTAGCCTTTTCCTATAAGCAATAGATAAGAAAAAGAAGATGAGAAGACCTACTTGTAGTTCCAATTTCCTCTTGTCTCCTTTGTATCGATCCTATCACTCCTTCCCGTACTTAACGCGCTTGAGAAGTACCTGTAAACACAAAGATAAGACAAAGAACCGATCAAAGCAAAATATCTATTGAATACAAGTGAATGGAATCAGATACATTTCACACATATAAGCATCATATAACAATACAAACATATGGGAAAAAGGTTCAAATACTTTATTGAATAAAAGAAAGTATTGAAACCATCATGTATGATTCAAAGTCATTCCTCCAGCTTAGATCCCATCCACATCACATCAAAATCATGACAAACTTGTAGCATTACAATACTTGCTTCAAAGCCGATTATCATAGCAACATTATCTCCTTACGATTCAACATAGTCCAGCACATGATCACTTAGATGAGTGCTCAATTTATAGGGAGATGAAGGAGGTTATGCCATAAATCATGGTATTGAATGGTCTTCCATACTTAGAATTAGTTCATGGAGGAAGGGATGAGAGGATGGGATGCATCTTAATTCATTCCTCATCCATTTTCAAGCTCATAAGAGTTGATAAGTGAGGGAACCTTCTAGATGACTCCAAAAGATAAGAATATTCCCCAAACCCTATGTGAATTTCACTCAATATCGCCTAGCGCAGGTGAATGAAGGCCTAAGTGCTCTGCAGAGCACACTGGCATGGACTTAACTGTTCTACAACACACCCTTACATGGGCCTATCTGCACTGGTCCCTTTAGAGGTCATTTCAGGATGTCTTTAGGTCATGAAACTGTTTGGGAAGGAGGCAGTCAAAAGGGTGAATTGTTTAGGGCATGTAGCAACTGAAATTAGGATTTGATGATCCCTAAAACTCTGATTTAGATTATGGGAGTGATGTGCCCAAATGGATCTATAACAGTTGCCCCCAAAAGCATGAAGTCAAAAAATGCAAATGTCGAATGGAATGCTTTACAATGTGATGAGGAGGTTTCGAAGTGGATGGTGACCTGCATCAATTACAATACATATATCATGATATTTGATTTTTACATGAATTAATGAGGGAAGGCATACATGCATACCCATGCTCAGCATATAAAATTTCATTACATGTATATAGACAGTCATCTAAAATTGGAATGACTAATGTAAATCCATTGTACATATGATTTAGTGCTCCTGAAATCGTAGCCTGGATGGATGAAACTACATTCGGGGTCTTCTATCTCGTACAATCGTTCACTCAAGTACAATTCTAGCAATGTGAATATATGATCTGAAGTCGAACATGGGAAGGCATCGTCTGATTACCATCCAATCATGTAAGCTGTTAACAAACGTGAGAGAAATCACCGATAATGATAATGATCCTCAAGGTACTGAAGTACATTCTGCATGGTGTGAATGGATGACTTGATGTCAAACACCGCGTAAAGTCTTTTGGTCGAAGGCCATTGATGTAAACCTATAGCCAGAAGTGAGAAACCTGCCATTTATGTATGCAAGCGTCAAGGTATTCGAAGGGTGTTTCTAAGTCAACTTCTTGGATAATGAGCTGATGTTGACAAGAAGTGACTCATCGTAGGAGGGCCTTGATGTATCCCACATCAATGACACAAAATGAGTGTAGTGATTTTGGAGACTGAATTTAATTGATGACACAAGGTTTAGGAATGGCGATCATGAAAATGAAGGCTTATGGTATTGCAAAGGATGAATTTTGACTGAATGACTTCTCTTGAACATGTCAGCGACACTAAAATGAATTGGTATCATTGACCCAAAACAAAGTGATGGATGTATGATAGACCAACGGTATGATAGCCATCAATCTAATAACCCAACCCAAATAGTCATGGTGATGGAGTGAAAGTGTCATGTTCAAGAGCGACCTGCTACCATAAAGTGGTTTTCTCCTTTTTCCATTTTCCCCAGTCATTATTGACCATTACCTCCTTATTTTTTATCAAGCATGAGGAAGATAACATATGCTTGTTGTATAATTCCACCCTTCGAGTGAATCCATCACTATTTGATGTTTTCACGAGTCTAGCGAAGGTGAAACTCGGTCTTGTCTAGATGGACAAGTTTATCACTATTTGATGTTTTAACGAATCTAACGACAAAGATAACTTGGTCCTTTTCATATTTAGAGAGTTTAAAAGGGGACAAAAAGAAAACTCCACAAGTTCTTTTTCGTAGATTTATCTCTCAAGCCCAAAAAAGCGTAAAATAATATGAGAGAGAACCTATTGATCATGTTCGATCAACGTATTCCTTTTTCGTAGTTAATCTATCTTAGCCCGAAAAAGGGTTAAACTTATACTGAGTAGATGTCATTTCCAATCCATTAATGAGCTGAAAAGGACAAGCACTCGACAATCTTTTCATATTTCGAGAGTTTGAAATGAGCTTAAGGAGGACTCCCCTTTGAGGAATGAGTGGTGTCTAGGATCCCTAATGGTTATTGGTTCCTCTGTTAAAAGCCAAAAGATTCTGGGTAATTGGCATAAGTGGCAGTGAACCAAGCACTTGCCAAGAAGTTGAGGAAAGGATACTCACAAGTGCAGCTTCATCTATTATAGTGCCCGATACAATCATATTACAAACTTGTACTATGATCTGGAAAGGCACATAAGAAGGAAGACGAAATCCTACCAGTCGATTCCAATCAAAGGAAGTGACGAGACTACTTGGAGGGGATACCATAGAAATGAGAGAATTAACCCCTTAAGTTACGAGAGTAGGAGGATTTTCCTTCTGTCTTGATGGAAAAGGAGGATTTCCCCCAAGCTCACTGGAATCTGAAGAAAGGAAAAGAACCTGAGTGGTATCATAGTCACTCTTTATGGGAAAGGTACAATTAACTGAAGGTGAAATCGAGTCAACTGTTTCCTCGACCAATTGATTTGGGTCAGGTATAAACTCATAGGATTCACTTTCAAAGAGAGTGGGTTTGACCAACGGTTGCTTTTGGTCAGTCAATTCGTCAACTAGTGAAGGATTAAGGGAGAGTCTCCTATAACTAGATGGAAGTTTCTATGGAGAAGTAGGACAGTTATCCAACACTTTTTGGCTTCATCCAGATAGGGACAAAGGTGAATGGGGAGATTCCCTTCACACAAATTACAGGGAAACTTAACTTTACCCTTCTTTCCATGAACTTTACTACCACTAGTTGATGGTGTGTCACCATCGTGATCTCGAGAAGTTGATGAAACAAGATGATGTGAATGGGAAGACCATTATTGAAGTTTTTTTCAGTTGTTTGATGTTTTCAGCTGTTTGGGGAGGATTCATGATTTCCCTTGCCCTCTTCAACACCTCACTTGTCTTGTGCTTCCACCTCATTCAATTCTATGTGCCAAAATGATTGCCCACCTTGCCCCATCGAGATCCCTGCAGGACTGAGCCTCAATCCCTGCACCAAAAAATATATTTTCTCATATGAGCCAACAAAACTCCATTTTATCAAATCAATCCTTCAACTTCATACCTAGCCTAAAATTAGCTTTTATTTCAGTCATCTCGAGCCCCATTGATTATCTTTTTCCAAGATTGACCCAGAGAGAGCCCTCTCCTATCCTCGTAGGGCTAGCTACAAGGCTGAGCGTGGTTTGATGTGGACCTAGGAACTTACCTTTTTAGCCTGAGGTAAATCTAGGCTCTAACATAGTGGCGACTCCACTGGGGAAGAACAAATGGTTTGCTTGTTAGTGTTATTCAATTTATAAGCTACAGACAGAGCTTGAAGTTACACCAGGTAGCCTTCGAAATGCTTTTGCTATGCATCAATGAAGTAGATAAACGTTGCTTCAGTCAATCTCCGGTCTAGCTTGTGAATGTGACATCTAGCTTGTTATTTGCCCTAGTACATATATCAAGTTCAGATCTGATGGTTGATGGTGGACAATGATCAGAGATAAGAAGGCTGAAATCATTCACCTGGTGACTCCTGTTATCATAAAATCAGTACTGATGGTTGCTAATCAGTAAGACCTTATGTAACTGTTTCAGACCAGGCTTTTAGCTAGGGATTAGCCTCCCTAACCTGAGAGGGCTCTCTCAAAACAAATTACTGATTTATCTTTAGACACAAAGAGGGCTAACTCTTGAAATGAAAATTTAGTAAACATATTGGTTGGACAGACAGCATAACATTTCTTCCATTGGGCTTATGGAGTCAAACATCTTTTCAATAAACTATCAACTGCTCATTCATAAAAGCCAAGGCATGTAATGTTTAGATATTCAAGACATTTCTCAAATAACCATCAACTCGTAAGTATACACAGGAAGTCTGAGCACTAGGTGAATTCAGAGTGATTGTGTACCTAAAGAGCTGTAAAACATGAAGGACAAGAACCTCAACTTATAAGTATACACAGGAAGTCTGAGCACTAGGTGAATTCAGAGTGATTGTATACTTATCAAGCTGTAAAACACAAAAGATCAAACAGAACCACAAACATCTTGAGCATTCAACAAAGTATGAATCTTGGGAAGAATAAACAGTCTTTCTATTACTGTAAAAAAAGCTTTATACACAGGCCAATATAACTCTGTTTTTTATTGCATAAACATCCAACCCTTTTTACATCAAAGTTTTTCCTATATATAGGAAACAAAACTAAACTACCTTGAGTCTCTTCCTCCAGCATGAGGGGAGCTCGAAAACCTATCATTAATTGCCTTATCTATATTTAAACTAACTTATTAAATACAAAGGTATTGTGCTTTCAATATATAGAGTCCTATTCCTATTCAAACTCTAATTCTATCTCCTCGTGTGCATGATTCCTTCTTGAGCATTTGACACTTGTACTATTTCTGTAGTGGCTGAAATGCATTTGAGATGAGCAATTAATGTTCCATGTTTGCTTTGGATGCTGAAGACTTTGATCCGCTCCAGGTTAGCTGAGAATATCCCTAAACTTTCAGTTCTGGTTCCCCATCACTAAGTATGCAGCAGTAGGTACTTTAAGTCTTTAATAACCCAAGAATATATAACGCTGCCATGTTGCTGATGTGGTGTAGTCTGGATTGATAGACAGGTGTCTCTCTTTTCAAAAAAAAAAACTTCCCGCTCATGATATCAAACTCAAACTGTCTGTTCTGCGTTTAGATCATCACCTATAGCAGTTTCGTAGCGCGCTACGAAACTGCTGTGTGAATTAAAAAACACAGTCCTCCTTTTATTCAAACCAGTAGAGCCATGGTGGCCTGATCTTCTCCCACTTCAGTCTTTAACGGATACTAGTTAACTCATCAAGCAGTTCTTTTGTACGGGATGTAAGCATTGTACGAATAGATACCTGTGGTGAAGAATAATCCTGAAGAAGAACGTTGGCTATTGACTCACCAAGCTTTTTATGGTCCCCCAAACTCGACAATTTTGCTAAATCAACGAGTGCCAGTGCTGCCTTGTCCATGACCTTATGACGAGTATTTGAATCCTGAAGCAACCACAATAGACAGTCCACTGCCATATACTGCCAGTCATCTGAGGAACGTGCAATATTACAAAGTGTTTCAATAACACTAGGGCAGTTTGCAACAGGTGGCCGACCAAGTTTATGATGGCAAATAGCTCGTAACAGCCTAATACCAGCTGGTGAATTCTCATTTACAAGGCCACCCCACATGCCAGGTAATTTGACAAGAAAATCAGGTTTGCAAACAACTGAGAGAAACTCTGATTTGAATGCAAAACAATTTACAAGTTGAAGTGACCAGCACTGGAGCTGGCTTGCCCATTCTTCAGCCTTTCGTGACTCCATCTCCAAGCCTCCCATGCCACGAGTAAGGAGGTCACAATGATAGCTAAGCCGCCTATCTACAAATTGTTAGAAATGTGTGTATACAATCTGAAGGGAACTTAGTGCCAACTGCATTGAAAGTTCAAGGACTTCTCCATGACTTGCTACTACAGGAAATGTACTATCATATGTTGCCAAATGACCTAATGCTCGCACTGCCACTCTTTGTTCCACCCAGGTCAATCGGCCTCTTAAAAGCTCCACCAATGGAGGAATGACACCAGCCTGCACAGCCCTTTCTGCAAATTCCTCCATGTTTCATGGTATATGATCCAATAATATGAGCTGCATAGTATGGGATGTATATGTTTTGGTCATGTGAAAACCAGCGCCGATTCTTTAAACCTTTTAATATGAGAGCCGACATACACTCAAAAATACCTAGATCAATGAACTCGGGATCATTCGGATGTGCCATGGCAGTGTTCCACAGGCCACTGATGGCAAGAACCTGGCCTTCATCATCTTGAGAGGGTAGGTCCTTAAAAAATTTCATAATACTTGTTCGACGCTTACTTGGATTTTCCTGTTTCATGACACAAAAGAAACACCCTGGATATGGACAGTCAAGATGATTTTTATCCATGCCTCACCAATGAAGAAGATGAAAAAGCCACAACATTACCAAAAATGCTTTGATAAGCCCCAAAAGAGCTTTAGAAGAACTTAACTACTGGTCTAGACATAGAGCCTTGGGATGTGCTGCCGAATGGGACCTTGATGAGTGCAGGGACCAAAGCTTATATGCATTCTCGGCAGGATTTTGAGTATGCATTTCAACAACGATTTTGCCACCTCAGACACTGAAGCACTATTATTTTCAGTCAAACGATGTATGTATGGCTCTACATCATATAGCCTACCGGCTCAAACCAGGGTTTCGATTATCGTCAAATATGACCCAATCGAATGCTCAGGCCCCTTTTCCTTGTGGAGGTCTATCACCGCCTCTATCACCGCTATACCTCTTATCAATCATATACATGCTTTATAAAGTCTCCAAGCCTATCAACATTGCCGCTGTCTGGGAGTTGATGACGTGGATCGAAGTTTTTTGAAATATATTTCTTTTGCTTTCTGATTGCCACCATGCCGCTTTACCGTCTTGACACCTGAACGTAGCACTAAATTATCCACATTGGCCTTACGTTCACACTTCTGGTCTTTACTCTGCTCCTTCGCTCTCCTTCCCTCTTTTGCTGGAGACCTAACAGGTGAAAAACATGTGTTCAATAACATGCTGTGTCCTCTATTTTTTTAGAACAATCCTTTATAGTCCTGGCAAGCAGCAATATAAGTGAACTTCGTGTCAGCTACAGCCTCCAGCTGAGCCCATAATGACCTCTGGCTCTTCTTATCCTCCTCAGTTGGAAAGGCAACTGCCTTGTATCCTTCTAAAATCTCATTTTCAGTAGCCATATCAGGAAAAGCTTGAAGTTTTAGCGCCCTCCTATAATACATCATGCCTCATACTGTTCTGGAAAATGCTTGACCTTTTTGTGAAACCCAATGGAAAAGATGAAGCACATTCTCTTCACTTCCCCATACTTCGTCTTCCCTTTTACAACTTAAACGATCCATTAAGTTATTCCATTCATCTGGATGAATCTTTTGCAAATAAAAGATAATTGAAACTCCATCTTCATTTTCAAGTTCAAGATCATTCTTTGAATAAACAGTTTCCTCACTATAGTATGGAGTAAGAACACTGAAAGAAAGCATTTTTCACACTGTAGGTGCGCATGGCATATCCATAAACAATGAGTTTGTGAAAAATGCTATTCGTCTTCTTGCTTCTAGATTCATAGGTACATCCATGGCAGATTCTTTCGCTGTCAAAAGTAAGTGAAGTCTTTTTACCTGCTCAATCCACGGGGCTGTTGCTGGTGGTGGAAAGACAACAGCAGCTTTAGGTTCTGTAACAGCAAACAACTATCTATTTGCCTGGGGTGAATGAATGAAGTTATCACTTCCATTCTGGCCAGACTCAGAAGTTCTCTAATCTCATTAACCATCATATCACTTGTCACCGCTTCTAGCAAATCTTGAAGTAGCAATACCACATTGTCACGCATCGATTCTTCACCTGATTTCAATATTTCTACAAGCTCCACAAATTTCCTATAGATTATGGGCAAAGCGCTCATTCTGAAGTTGGCTAAAAGTGCATTCTTTGATATATTAGCCTCAACTTCCTTTATTATTATTTCTATTATCCTTTTCTCATTTACACCAACAATAAGTACCCTCAAAACATGTTTGAATGATTCATAACATTCAAGAACTGCACATTTCATGTACTCATCAACACATATCCGGAGATCTGCATCTTTAGCTTTAAATTGAGCTGCCATATCCAATGCTATTGAGTTCTTGCTCGCAAGTGAAAATGGTGGCCATTGTATTAGCTTCAGGCTTGGATCTGATGAATATGGAACAAGTAAAAGATCCATTTCTCTGTTTCTTATGAGGTCTTCCTCACGAAAACTAGAAACAACTTCATTCCACAGTTGTGCAAACTTGGCAGCTTCTGTCCTCCTGCTTGGAAAAACCTCTTGATCTCAACATGCTCAGACTTCTGAAACACAGTGGACTCCGATAAGTCTGACAGCTGGGTGAGATTTGCTATGTATTCAAACAAATCCCCAATTTCGTAGCGCAGCCAGTGCAAAATATGAATTATGCGCTACGAAATCACTTGAACATTTTGCGCTGCGAAACTGCTAAAAGGGTTTATGTGTTTATTTGCAGACATTTAGCATCAAAATTTGTCAGTGATAACAGTGGCTCCATTTGGGATAGTGTGCCCTTGTGGTACACTAAGAACATGCAGATCCAGTGCCTTATCCATTTGTGACAAATAGAAATTTGCTTGACAAGCATGACTGTAGGAGAAAGAAAGCTACATCTACTGAAAAATGCTCAGTTGACCTTGAGCTTATTTGTATTTACCTACCTACCTACCCTAACAATTTCAACTTCTTTCTGCTCAATCAACATGAAATTTCCAATATAGCCAATCCTTTGTTTTATCTGATATCTGATTTCTTTGACTGCATCGGAATTCAGAGCTAATAAGATGGTGTGATGACCACTGCCACTGAAATGACTTCTGATTTTCATAGAAAAGCTGAAACACTGGAGAGTAAAACTCTTCCATGTATTCAGCTATAGGATCCCAGAATACATGATCAGCTTGATGATTCATGTAATTTTCTAGCTGCTCAAATTGATCTTCAACATCAATGAACTCTTCTTCAATTGTAAAAGAGAAAGGAAGCAACACCCTCTCGTTATGTGCTGCTATAGAAATATTTTGAAAAGAATGATCATGACTATGAAGACTATATGATTGAATTTGGCCTTCTAAATCTTCAATGTCTTTCTCAATGTCCTTAGCAACTTCATCCAAAAATTTCATCTTATCTTCTGACTTGCACTCAAATGATTTTAGATACGAAGACAAGGACAAAGAAAAATTTTCATTTGT
>APFE031308805.1:83989-108649 GCA_000404065.3 Pinus taeda | reverse complement strand
CTACTTAATAAGATC
Organism: Pinus taeda; assembly: GCA_000404065.3. NCBI lineage: Eukaryota > Viridiplantae > Streptophyta > Pinopsida > Pinales > Pinaceae > Pinus > Pinus taeda. Next base: position 108,634 of record APFE031308805.1, on the reverse strand, counting down.
TCATGAAACTGTTTCAGACCAGGCTTTGGACTAAGGTTTAGCCTCCTTAGTTAGAGAGGGCTCTCTCACAGATTTTTGATATGCTTTAAAGGACAAGAAAGATGGCTAACTCTTTAATTAGTATATGAAATTCATGCTGGTTGGAACAACAAAAATAAGGCTTCTCCCATTGGGCTCATGGAGTCATACATTCCTACAGTAAACAAGTAGCTACTCAATCATGGAAACCAAGGCATATAATGTCTCAATGTTCAAAACATCTACCAAGAAGAACCTCAAACTCAAAAAACATACACAGGAAGTCTGAGCACTTATGTGAATTCAGAGTGATTGCATGTTTAGTGAACTGTAAAACAAGATGAATAAAACCAAACCACATATATTCTGAACATTTGAAACACAAGATGAATCTTGGGAAGAAAAAGTATACTTTCTATTACTGTCAAAACACTTTACATACAGCCAATATGAAAACTCTGTTTTTTTTGATAAAAATCTCCAACCCTTTTTACATCAGAGTTTTTCCTATATATAGGAAACAAAACTAAACTACCTTGAGTCTCCTCCTCCAGCATGAGGGGAGCTCGAAAACCTATCATTAATTGCCTTATCTATATTTAAACTAACTTATTAAATACAAAGGTATTGTGCTTTCAATATATAGAGTCCTATTCCTATTCAAACTCTAATTCTATCTCCTCGTGTGCATGATTCCTTCTTGAGCATTTGACACTTGTACTATTTCTGTAGTGGCTGAAATGCATTTGAGATGAGCAATTAATGTTCCATGTTTGCTTTGGATGCTGAAGACTTTGATCTGCTCCACGTTAGCTGAGAATATCCCTAAACTTTTGGTTCTGGTTCCCCATCACTGAGTATGCAACAGTAGGTACTTTAAGTCTTTAATAACCCAAGAATATATAACGCTGCCATGTTGCTGATGTGGTGTAGTCTGGATTGATAGACAGGTGTCTCTCTTTTCAAAAAAAAAAACTTCCCGCTCATGATATCAAACTCAAACTGTCTGTTCTGCGTTTAGATCATCACCTACAGCAGTTTCGTAGCGTGCTACGAAACTGCTGTGTGAATTAAAAAACACAGTCCTCCTTTTATTCAAACCAGTAGAGCCATGGTGGCCTGATCTTCTCCCACTTCAGTCTTTAACGGATACTAGTTAACTCATCAAGCAGTTCTTTTGTACGGGATGTAAGCATTGTACGAATAGATACCTGTGGTGAAGAATAATCCTGAAGAAGAACGTTGGCTATTGACTCACCAAGCTTTTTATGGTCCCCCAAACTCGACAATTCTGCTAAATCAACGAGTGCCAGTGCTGCCTTGTCCATGACCTTATGACGAGTATTTGAATCCTGAAGCAACCACAATAGACAGTCCACTGCCATATACTGCCAGTCATCTGAGGAACGTGCAATATTACAAAGTGTTTCAATAACACTAGGGCAGTTTGCAACAGGTGGCCGACCAAGTTTATGATGGCAAATAGCTTGTAACAGCCTAATACCAGCTGGTGAATTCTCATTTACAAGGCCACCCCACATGCCAGGTAATTTGACAAGAAAATCAGGTTTGCAAACAACTGAGAGAAACTCTGATTTGAATGCAAAACAATTTATAAGTTGAAGTGACCAGCACTGGAGCTGGCTTGCCCATTCTTCAGCCTTTCGTGACTCCATCTCCAAGCCTCCCATGCCACGAGTAAGGAGGTCACAATGATAGCTAAGCCGCCTATCTACAAATTGGTAGAAATGTGTGTATACAATCTGAAGGGAACTTAGTGCCAACTGCATTGAAAGTTCAAGGACTTCTCCATGACTTGCTACTGCAGGAAATGTACTATCATATGTTGCCAAATGACCTAATGCTCGCACCGCCACTCTTTGTTCCACCCAGGTCAATCGGCCTCTTAAAAGCTCCACCAATGGAGGAATGACACCAGCCTGCACAACCCTTTCTACAAATTCCTCCATGTTTCATGGTATATGATCCAATAATATGAGCTGCATAGTATGGGATGTATATGTTTTGGTCATGTGAAAACCAGTGCCGATTCTTTAAACCTTTTAATATGAGAGCCGACATACACTCAAAAATACCTAGATCAATGAACTCGGGATCATTCGGATGTGCCATGGCAGTGTTCCACAGGCCACTGATGGCAAGAACCTGGCCTTCATCATCTTGAGAGGGTAGGTCCTTAAAAAACTTCATAATACTTGTTCGACGCTTACTTGGATTTGCCTCTTTCATGACACAAAAGAAACACCCTGGATATGGACAGTCAAGATGATTTTTATCCATGCCTCACCAATGAAGAAGATGAAAAAGCCACAACATTACCAAAAATGCTTTGATAAGCCCCAAAAGAGCTTTAGAAGAACTTAACTACTGGTCTAGACATAGAGCCTTGGGATGTGCTGCCGAATGGGACCTTGATGAGTGCAGGGACCAAAGCTTATATGCATTCTCGGCAGGATTTTGAGTATGCATTTCAACAACGATTTTGCCACCTCAGACACTGAAGCACTATTATTTTCAGTCAAACGATGTATGTATGGCTCTACATCATATAGCCTACCGGCTCAAACCAGGGTTTCGATTATCGTCAAATATGACCCAATCGAATGCTCAGGCCCCTTTTCCTTGTGGAGGTCTATCACCGCCTCTATCACCGCTATACCTCTTGTCAATCATATACATGCTTTATAAAGTCTCCAAGCCTATCAACATTGCCGCTGTCTGGGAGTTGATGACGTGGATCGAAGTTTTTTGAAATATATTTCTTTTGCTTTCTGATTGCCACCATGCCGCTTTACCGTCTTGACACCTGAACGTAGCACTAAATTATCCACATTGGCCTTACGTTCACACTTCTGGTCTTTACTCTGCCCCTTCGCTCTCCTTCCCTCTTTTGCTGGAGACCTAACAGGTGAAAAACATGTGTTCAATAACATGCTGTGTCCTCTATTTTTTTAGAACAATCCTTTATAGTCCTGGCAAGCAGCAATATAAGTGAACTTCGTGTCAGCTACAGCCTCCAGCTGAGCCCATAATGACCTCTGGCTCTTCTTATCCTCCTCAGTTGGAAAGGCAACTGCCTTGTATCCTTCTAAAATCTCATTTTCAGTAGCCATATCAGGAAAAGCTTGAAGTTTTAGTGCCCTTCTATAATACATCATGCCTCGTACTGTTCTGGAAAATGCTTGACCTTTTTGTGAAACCCAATGGAAAAGATGAAGCACATTCTCTTCACTTCCCCATACTTCGTCTTCCCTTTTACAACTTAAACGATCCATTAAGTTATTCCATTCATCTGGATGAATCTTTTGCAAATAAAAGATAATTGAAACTCCATCTTCATTTTCAAGTTCAAGATCATTCTTTGAATAAACAGTTTCCTCACTATAGTATGGAGTAAGAACACTGAAAGAAAGCATTTTTCACACTGTAGGTGCGCATGGCATATCCATAAACAATGAGTTTGTGAAAAATGCTATTCGTCTTCTTGCTTCTAGATTCATAGGTACATCCATGGCAGATTCTTTCGCTGTCAAAAGTAAGTGAAGTCTTTTTACCTGCTCAATCCACGGGGCTGTTGCTGGTGGTGGAAAGACAACAGCAGCTTTAGGTTCTGTAACAGCAAACAACTATCTATTTGCCTGGGGTGAATGAATGAAGTTATCACTTCCATTCTGGCCAGACTCAGAAGTTCTCTAATCTCATTAACCATCATATCACTTGTCACCGCTTCTAGCAAATCTTGAAGTAGCAATACCACATTGTCACGCATCGATTCTTCACCTGATTTCAATATTTCTACAAGCTCCACAAATTTCCTATAGATTATGGGCAAAGCGCTCATTCTGAAGTTGGCTAAAAGTGCATTCTTTGATATATTAGCCTCAACTTCCTTTATTATTATTTCTATTATCCTTTTCTCATTTACACCAACAATAAGTACCCTCAAAACATGTTTGAATGATTCATAACATTCAAGAACTGCACATTTCATGTACTCATCAACACATATCCAGAGATCTGCATCTTTAGCTTTAAATTGAGCTGCCATATCCAATGCTATTGAGTTCTTGCTCGCAAGTGAAAATGGTGGCCATTGTATTAGCTTCAGGCTTGGATCTGATGAATATGGAACAAGTAAAAGATCCATTTCTCTGTTGCTTATGAGGTCTTCCTCACGAAAACTAGAAACAACTTCATTCCACAGTTGTGCAAACTTGGCAGCTTCTGTCCTCCTGCTTGGAAAAACCTCTTGATCTCAACATGCTCAGACTTCCGAAACACAGTGGACTCCGATAAGTCTGACAGCTGGGTGAGATTTGCTATGTATTCAAACAAATCCCCAATTTCGTAGCGCAGCCAGTGCAAAATATGAATTATGCGCTACGAAATCACTTGAACATTTTGCGCTGCGAAACTGCTAAAAGGGTTTATGTGTTTATTTGCAGACATTTAGCATCAAAATTTGTTAGTGATAACAACTCCTATCAAGACTCCACTGGAGGACTAACTCTTTCTCTGAGAAAATGGAAGGATCTTACACAAAGTTCAGGTATCCAAAGCGGAATGGTATTCACGATCTAGTTTGCTTTCTTGTAAATTACTTCTTTGCTATTCTTGAAGCTGTCCTGAAAGTTTTTCAGAATTTGTTGTACGATAAAGGTGATCAAAATCTGCAGTCGACCTATTCAAAAAATGTAAATACTGAGTTTCCCTTTGATCTTGGCTTCCTTACTTCTCCCCCATCTTATGATGACTTTCTTCAGAGTGATGAGCCTAAAGAAAACAAAACTGATCCCATAGCTCTTGTATATATGCCTACATCTTGTAAAATTCCAGATAGGTATAAACCTCTTGTTTTACCTTCTGTTCTCCATGCTTTCCCTGCCAATTATTATCTATATTTTCCGAGCTTTGACGGTGAATGTAACAATGTCAACGCTGAAAAACATGTGCAAAATATTGAGACTTTCCTAGATCTTTTTGATGTTGATGACGAAGATGTTAGTATTAGGCTTTTTGCTCTTTCTTTGCAAGGCAAAGTGAAGCATTGGTTCAAAGCCCTGCCTAATGTGAGCATCTCAGATTTCCAGCAGTTCATCAAAGATTTCCTCAATAGGTGGGTGATCGGACATAACTTTTCTTGATTATAGAAGAGTATAACCAGTTGAAAAGAATGCCAGGGGAGACAGTACAACAATTTTTAGCTAGATTTAACCAAGTTTATTATTCAATTCCAGTTGATATAAGGCCTCCTCCTAGATCTGCTCTCTTGCACTATCCGGGTGCCTTTGATCCGGAAATGGAGTTTCAGCTGAGAGAAAGGAATATTGCAACACTTCACGAGATGCATAACAGTGCAGTAAATGTAGAGGCTCACCTGCTGATCCGAAGGGCAAGGTTGAAAGAAGAAGAGACAAAAATCATGGATCCAGAGAAATCGACACCTTCAGAGGAAAATCTTGAAATTTTGATGAGTGCGGTAGAAGAGATGGTGTGGAAAATGACTCCAAAAAATGAAAATGACATTCATGAACAAGTGGTTGATCTAAAACATTTTGTTTCTTATCCCAGTTGTCATAGTGATTGTTTTATAGATCATCTTGGAGAAGAGAGATCTGTTGATTTGACATGTATGCTTGATGATGTTTTGTATACTGATGATTTGCCTCAATTCGATCAGTATGACGATGATTATGTTCTCCACTCATAAGCTAATCTTGCAGACAAATCAGCAGCTAGTTTGTGAGAGGAAGAAGTTCGCTTTTAGCAGCTTGAGTACAGTGATCAACCGATGCATATCAACTATGATAATGATGAGGAAAGTGCAACAAATTTTGAAGTAAGTGAAGGATCTTTACCTTTTTGTTTTGATTCATTTCAGTTCATCAGAGACAACTTCCATGCAATCAGAAGTCAATCGTTGATAAGTCTTGATTTGGATCATCTAGAGGGCAATGAAAACCTTGTTCCAGACTTCTCATATTCAGCCTTGCAGTCCTTGAAAGCCATTGCTTTTCAAGTTGCAGATGAAGACATGGAAGCTAGCATATGTGATCAAATGGTAAAAGATGATTCCATACCGTTTTTTTTTGAATCATTTCAGTTTTTGAGGGGTAAATTGCATAGTCAATATTCAAATGAACAGCTTGTAGGAAGTCAATGATTTCTCAGTTTTAATATTGAAGATGAGATAGATGGAAAAATTCTTGAGCAAGTTGTTAATGAGAAACCTTCTCCTGAAATGATTGATGAAATCATTTTGGATACAAAACCCTCCCTAGCACAAGATTTGTAGCCACCAAACGCAATTGAAGATCAAATTATAGATGAAGGCATGGAAGCTGGAATACATGATTTAATGATGCAAGAGGATTTTGTACCCTTTTGTTTCGAAGCATTTCAGTTTATAAGGCAGAATATTCGTAATATCTTTAAAGAAAAAGATGAACAACCAGTAGGATGTGTTTTAATGGATACATCGAAACAGTCTTCTCAAATTTTTGATGATCCTATTGCTTGTGTGTTGGATGAGGTTTGCTGTAAAAGTTCTTCCCCATTGGCTAACCATGTGACAGAAGAGAGTGTTGATAATAATCTTATTCAAAAGTGGCCTTCATTGTCTTGTTTAACAGATTTTTCATTACAAAGTCCATATCAAGGTTTGCAGTTATATGAGGAGATTGATAAAGGAGACTTTTGTTCTGTTTGGAATCAACAACAAAGTTTGGTTATTCACGAAATTCAGGATCCTTTTGGCAGCTTGCTGCAATCACCAAAGAAAGATAGCACAGATGTGAGGAAAATTTTAATATCCAGCTATGAAGATTACTTGGACCAGAGCAGTAATGTGTTAATGGAAATCAATAGCGATGTTTATGAAGATCCTTTCGCAGTATTCTTAAAGTCATCCAGTCAATTCATGCTTTGCAAGTTTATCAGCAGTCAACTTGATTCCGAGTTTCCATGGGAGTTTCCTTTCAATTCTTCCCTTTTCCTATGCATCAGAAAGCATTTGGGAAGAAATCAAATAACAGCCAAGATGCTAACATGGTTGCATTGGCTGTTTCATTTCACTTGATCTGGTAGTGAAATAGAATAGTTAGAGTAGGTTTTGATGAATAAGCTCCATTTTGAGCATATTTTCCAGTTTTTCAGTTATGTTCAAGTATCAAGTCAGTTTTTTGTTGAGTGAGAGTTAATTTGTGTCATCGAGTCATCAGTTTTCAGTCATGCATTTCAGTCTGAGTTTTTGACTCCATCGCCCAATGGGTGAAGGCACTGTCTGCTCTCCCAAAGATCTGCCGTTCTTGGCACCTCCAAGGAGCTACCATCCCCATTGGAGCCAATGTTAGTGTCAGTCTTTGCAGCCTTCCTCCAGTGATCAAACATGCTCTTACAAAATGATTTTAAGGTGTTAAGGTCAAATTTGTCATTTCAGTGAGTCTTCAAGCAAAATTTGGTCACTAGGTATTAGGTCTAGGGTTTGTTTTCGCCCTTGTCCAAGTTGTCCAAATGACGTTCCATCTCACCATTCAACTGAGTGTACCATCATTCAAAGGGTTTTCATCATCATTTCAATTTCCACTGGGTCATTTTACACCTTGTTCACGCTTCAGTTGCGCCTAGGTAAGGTTCATTTCCCTCTCCTAGGGTTTTGAAGCTAATTTCCCTTGGATGGTCAAATCATCGACAAAACTTGTATTCTGATGTTCATACACCTTCCCCTATCCATAATTTACCTTATTAAACACTTCCCATTACTAAAATCCCCCAAATTCCTCATTTTCACACAAACCCTAGTTTCTCGCTACAACTTGGCAATTTTCTAGGTTGGGCCTATGTTTAGCCCTTTTGGACCCCTTCCCCTCACTCAATTTCTGAGATTCCGCTTTCCCCTACTTCCTAACATCCCTCCCTACTTCCAAAAATTTTCTCAAGAATTTAGAAGCCCCTTATCCCATTCATTTCACTTCATTTTGACAAATGCCTTGTTCCACACATCGGGGTAGGTTTTATTCAAATGATGTTTCTGAGCAATCAATGATTAATTTTTGAACACTGAGACAGGTTTTTGTCCAAAACAGGCCAAGGAAGAAAAAACTCCTTCAATTTTTACACAGGTGTCATGGTTTTAGAGAAATGTCAAAAATACAATTGCCTCTGGAGAATTGATGCACCTCTGAAGTGACCTTGGAAAAATCAAGTTTTCTCCTAGCTTGGTTGGCCAAATGACTTTCTTGAGGAGTAAAATGATAACGCAACACAAATAAATTTCCAATGTTCTATCATGAGTTCAATTTGGAGTTGAGGAACACCTTCAAAAGGTGATTGAAAAAGAACTCTGCCTTGAGGTAGCCTCATTTGGCACATTTTTACCAGTATTTGGAGATTTGATTTTGGATAGGGAAAGTGAACTCAAAATTGAAAAATTCAAGTTGGGTTGGAAAGTAGACTCAAAGGCCTTTCCATCGAGCTATCCCGCACCCAATTTGGACACCGGAAAAGCCTCCAAACGTCTTTTGGAAAAAGTGCTACGCATTGGGTGGTGGCACGACACACTGGAGGGGCGCGGCGCACCGGGGGAAATTACACAGTGTAAATTTACACAGGCATGGCGCACTGGGTATGCAGCATGGTGCATACACCTGCAAGCCCGTCTTTGCTTGAAATTTCTCCAAATTTCCCATAAATTGCGTGGAGTTGCCAGGTAGGGTCGTTATTTTGGTGTTTCATCCCATTTTATAATATGTTATGGGGGTTTATGGATGATAACCATGGGACAAAAAATCTGAAACCCTACCTTCTAAAAGCACCTCAAGGGAAATTGCTGTGTGTTTCAAAATCAGTGTTTTGCTACCAAAGTCACTCCATCCCATTTCTCCCTTGTTCCCTAATTTCCTACCCCCTCCCTCAGTTCATTAATTCCCTCTCCTAAATTCTCAAACCCCACACCTCATACCCTACACAGAAATCCCTAAACCCTAATTTCTTTCCCAAACCCTAAATACTATTCCTTAAACCCCTTATTCCCCATATCCAAAAATGACATCAAGGCTGTCTTTGCCAATGAGGCAAGGAAATCAATTTTAATCAAACACCATCCTCTGTTCTTCAAGGCAATGATCCATTGTTGACAAAGGCACCTTCAACCATGAATTAGTTGCATGTACAGCTAAGAAATCAGTTTGAGGCACGGAATTAAAACTTGATGCAAACACAATCAGGCAATCAAATGTAATATCCATTTGGTTCACATGTAGAGTCAGCTAGTCAGGGGTAGTCACAGAGTAATAACCAATTCCCTACTCAATTCACACAACAGGCACACTCATCTTTCAAGGATAGTCTTTAGGCCAGATTAATTATCAGCCTTCAAATCAAGTGATATATCAGTCAAGATCCTTGAATCGGACGAGGTAGAAAAGTTTGCCAAGAACTCTACAAAGTGAGATGAGTGATATGAGGTCAAAGAGACTAAGACCTTGAACAAGAAAAAAAGCAACTTACCAACAAACAAGACCTCATGGAGCTCAAAAACATAAAGAAAAATCGCCAAGCTCCCCGAAGGAGGAGAATGGAGCTCACTTCATTGGAGCAAGAGATCAATGCCAATCGAGAGTCTTGGCTCGAGAGAGTCAACATCCACCTGGAGAAACTGTTGGACAAGGCCAATGGGGACAAAGCATTGTTGAGACACATGGCTTTCCATTACATGGCACGGAATAAGGGTTGCAAGGCCCAAATAAGAAATTTGAAGTCAAAACTAAGGAAGGCAACCAAAAGACAAAAGAGGCAAAAGGAGCATGATCGCCTTCGGATATTGGCCGAAGCCTCTTTAGCCCAACATGAAACTTGATGGAGAAGTTCCAAACCAAATTTCAAGAAATTTGGGACATTTTTGGTGTTTTGACAAATTTTGGCACTAAAAATAGGGTTTTACCTCCCTATGCGCCGCGCCACGTGGCGCGCGCTTTTGCTAGGGAGCTCTAAATCACAAAAAGTTTACATTTCTGTCTTTGGCATGAAAAATCATAGTTTTTGGTGCATGGCAAAGAAGTTTGGGCAAGTTTTGAGTCCACAAGAGGTCAAAAACACTCAAAACATGACCTCACTGCCCCTATTTTGACACACATGAAGCAGTCTTGGGAGAATGGACTTTTGGAGGGGAAAATGGACACCAAATGAACAAATTCCACTTGGGTTGGAAATTAGGTAGGCAGGGATTTCCAACAAGCTATATTGGCTCAATTTGGACTTCAGGAAGTGCCTCAAATTCAGATCCAAAGTGGCACGACGCATAGAGGATTTGGCGCGACGCATAGAGGATTTTTGCCAATTTTTCACTTTCCAGCTCAGAAATTCGGCCAGTTTGACTAATTTTGCTTCTTGATGTAATAATTGACCTATCTTGATGTAATTTAATGACCATGATGTAATATTGGCATACTTTTACTTGTTCTAGAGGATTCATTCACTAAAAAGTGAAAATTTAATGAATGAATTAGTTTCCTACCTTATAGAGGCAAGTTGTTTTGATTGCCTAGATTTCAGTTCTTGGTTTAGAATTGGTTGAAACAGCTCCTAGAATGATGAGCTCGACCCTTAGAGGCAAGGGAATGGGTTGGGCTAGTCTATATCATGTAGTTTTTGAGTCATTTTCAGGGTTGGACTCTTGAGAAAGCCTTGAGCTTCATTGTACATTCATATTTCCATTTTGGCTAAGGAATTGAGACCAAGGTTTGTAGCACTCTTTGGGATTCATGTGGTAATTTGTCTTGGTACAGTGCTTCTCTTTGTTATTGTGATTTTTTTTATGTATTCCATTATCTATCTTATGTCTTCTGAACTAAAAAAACAAGAGTGTAAGTAGAATACATTGAAAATGCAATGCTCTACTTGAAGTTTGTTTCAGTTGTTTGATGTTTTCATTTGTTTGGGGAGGATTCATGATTTCCCTTGTCCTCTTCAACACCTCACCTGTCTTGACATTCAACCTCATTCAATTCTAAGTGCCAAAACGATTTCCTACCTTGCCCCATTGAGATCCTTGCAGGACTGAGCCTCAATCCTCGCACCCCAAAATCTATTTTCTCATCTGAGCCAACAAAACTCCACTTTATCAAATCAATCCTTGCACTTCATACCTAGCCTAAAATTAGATTTTATTTCAGTCATCTCGAGCCCCATAGATTATCTTTTGTCGAGATTGACCTGGAGAGAGCCCTCTCCTGTCCTCGTAGGGCTAGCTACGAGGCTGAGCGTGGTTTGATGTGGACCTAGGAACTTACCTTTTCACCTTGAGGTAAATCTAGGGTCTAACATAAGGAATACTAGAACAATTTCAAAGAAGATGGTCACTCGCACAAAGTTTGCATTGATATCAAAATTTTTGAGGCTTGATGGATGATTTCTCATCAGATGTTGCATTCAACGCAATGGTTGCTTGGTTGCCCCTCTGTTGAATTTTCTTCTTCTTCTTCTTCTTCCCTTTCTTCTTCTTATTAGCCACCTGGTTTGATCCAAAATTTATTTTGGATAGACTCCAAAGTCTAGTGGTCCTCATAGAAAAAAAATTAAAGTCCAAGGAAGTACCTAGAACTAGCTCCATTGTAGGGATTGTCTCATTCTAAATCTACTGCAACTTGAATGGGAAAAAACTGACTTGGGATGCAGAAGTTATCTTAAAATGAAACTACCTCTATCCTTTGGAAAAAGGAGCACAATCCCCTAAAAAGGGATCCTAAAAAAAAAAAAAACCTCTAAATCTTCAAGTCTTCAAAAAAATCCAAAAATCCATCGCAAAAGGAGAAATTTCAGAAAATTTGGATTACACTATCGGAACCAAAAAATATGAAGAAATGGTGGAAATAAGGCATATCAGAAGCTTAAGTCAATGATGAATAGGAATCATCGGATTTGGCTGATCAACGGTCCAGATCCGATCGGTGAATTGCAATTTGCGGTGGCTATCGAAGGAAATCGGAGGCATAATATGCGATGGGACTAGGCTGATGCGATACCACGATTGCCGATATCAGCGGATCACAATCGACGTTGGCATAGACCATACTATATGGAAAGACCAGTGGCTTATGAGATATGTGATTACGACAAATCACATCGCAATCGCATTAGCGCATTATAGAGGAGTGGATATATGTTATATATAAATATGTGATCCGATCGCTAGACCTGATAGCACTTTAAAATGATATTCCATAAATATTTCAACTCTGATATAAATCCATTGCTATGAGATTTTATGATATTTTATTGTATTTCTAAAATACAAAGGGATAGGCCATTTGCGACTTCCGACGACGACTTGTGGGTGGACTGGATGGGAGTATAGACTGGATTTAAGGACTTTGAAGTCCGAAAAGACTGTGTTTTGGTGGATTTTCACAATTTGAATGCATTTTCTCTGTGTTAATAGAAAGTGGCCATTTCAGGGATTTCAAGGGCTCGATGCACTCATCCATTATAGAATAGGTGGCATCCATCCCTGAGGGTGTTTAGCAATGATTGCTAACACTTAGAGAGGGGATTTGAGTAGACCGAAATAGGAAGATAGACAGCCCGAGAGGGAAAATGAACCAACAACGCCGATTTGGCTTAAAAGCCACAGAACGATAGATATTGGGGGAGTTTTGAAGACTATTGCTTGTTGAGGTTGTTGTGGGGTTTCTGTTGCTGAAAGTGAAGCCAAAGCAGGAAGCTAAGGCAAAGGACGCAACGCAGAAGCAAAAAGGAAGCCAAAGGAGTCGCTTGGAGTTCAAGTGAAAAACCCAGAGAGAGATATAAAATGATAGAGGGCAAAAAGAAGCCAAAGCCGAAGAGCCAGAGCCAAAGCCAGAGTTGAAGAGCCAGATTCAGAGCTAAAGAGCCAGAGCCAGGAGCCAAGAGCCAAAGCCAGGAGCCAAGAGCCAGAGCCAAGAGCTAGAGCTTCAAGAGATATGGATAACATGGTGTCTGAACCCACTGTTTATGTGAAAAACAACAGGAGTTAAGCCAAGAGCTTGTAAAAAAAAGACTTATGACATAATCCCAGAGAGCCTAGTTGAGTTGACTAGAGCTCACAGAAATGTAGCCCAAGAGTTGTGGCTGAACTCCTAATTAAATTGCTGTTTCTATGTGATTGTTTACTGCTGCTTTATTTTCTGTTACATGTATTTATACATCATTATGAGCACATTTACATATCAGCACAATCAATAGATTTTTAAAGTATATAGTCAGTTTAACACAAGCATAAGCATACACCTATAGTTGCAAGAATTTCTTAATTCTGCATTGGTTAATCAATAAGACTTGGGAATATTTAAGCTTTAAAAGTGGGATAGGTTCTTGTAAGTTGGACAAGAAGCCTAAGTGCCCCATTTTCAGATCAGGTGGTATCAAAGCCTAAGTTTGATTAAACCCACCTTCAAAGAAGGTTATATCAGAATGCTTGATTGACAAAGCAAAGACTGCTTGTCTGAAAGGTGTTTGAACACCAAGAGGTTGATTTTATGCTTGTGTTGTAGACTGACTATTTTCTGAGTTTGCAGAGGTAAAGGGAAAAATGTTGATGTCACAGTCCAGGAAGGACAAGAAGGAGAAGGGCTGAAGGCATTCTTCTATCCCAAAGGACCTCAAAGCAATCCTTTGGAGCACAAGAGGTTTGTTGCAAAAGGTCATTGAATAAGCTCTTTATTTATCTTGTTGAAGTTTTTTTATTCATTGACATAATGAAAACTTCTACAAGTGGGTCCTCAAATTTTGCGTTCTTCAAAAGATTCTTTGATGAAGACATGAAGAAATAATTTTCCACCATGATGGATATGGTGAGAGGAATGTATGAGGATGGAAGGAAGAGCAACATGCTTAGAAAGCAGCAGACTTCCATAAAGGAAGAGAAGCAGTTTCTTGCTGACAAATTGTAGGAAATGGAGAGGCAACTTCATATTGTAAATATGTACCTGAAGAGGATGCATGACTTGGAAACACAACTCTTTGTTGCCCAAGAAGCCGTAGTCAAGCATCAACTTGAAGAAGAGGTAAATCATTCCAGTTTGTCTTCAAATTCCTTTAAGGATGCTTATATTGGTTCTTTTGAAAAACATACTAGAGGCATAGGTTCCAAGCTAATGTCCAAGATGGGCTATGAAGGAAAAGGCTTGGGTAGACATACACAAGGTATTTTTGAGCCAATAATGATTGAGGAAAGGCCTAAGTATTTGGGTCTTGTCTATGGACAAGCTTATGGAGAAAGTTCCAAGGCTGCCATGAAGGCCATTGAAATAGATCCAAGAAGGGGTTGCATTACAGAGTGTGGAAATTGTATTAAGGAAGAATGCAATAGCTTGAAACATCATTTGCAGGATGCAGGTGGTCAGAAGCACACACTTGAACTAGAGAGTGGGGAGACTGCAACAACCTTGAAGAGATTGATGGTGTTCCAAAGGGAGTCAGTTCTTCATTTGCTTCACCTCCGCATGAAGGAAATAAAGGTGAAAGAGAAAGGTATAAATTTGGTTCCAAACATTTTCCTTTTGATTGTGCAAAGCATGATAAATTTCCACATATTTATGGGAAAAGAATTGCATGTTCATTTTTTGGGTTGGATAAGCATAATGTTTCTAGATGTTGGAAGAGAATGGCCACATACAGGAAGAAGAAGAAGGAAAAGAAGAAAGAAGCCAAAGGTCCATTGGACAAGGCAAATCATGCAATCAAGAGGATACACATGCAATGAACTTACTACCATAACCAAGGACATCTTGCTGCAAATGTTGGACTCTGAATCTAGCAATGCTTCCACAAAAGCTGAAGAAAGTGGAAAGAGAAGATGGCAGAAATGGAAGTGAAGATTCTGTGAATGATGTGTCTCAGAATGATTCACACGATGATGCTAATGTGCAGACAAAGGTAGTATCTTTGAAAGGGATTGGTAACGAATAGTTAGAGTTCTTATTTGATTGAGGTTGCATGTCTATTGATGCATCTACATTATATTTCATTTCAGCTTCAAAGTACAATGTGCTTAAGCGAAAGTTGAAGGATGAAATGCATGCATGAGCTTGAGATGCACGAACACAGGGATGTTGATGATTTCCTATCTTTTGAACATGTATGTGTAATTAACTTGCAGGGTTGATTGCTTTGACATGCATGTGATGCCATGTTGAATTGGGAGAAGTTAACTTGGTCTCCAAATGGAGATAATGATGAAGTGTTTCATCTTTTGAAAAAGAGTCCTAATGGTCTTTTTCTACATGCTTGAATTGAAGGGTCATTTGTTTAAAGGCATGTTTTATGGGCTTGTTATCTAGTCCCTCATTTGTATGCAGATGTAAGACATGGAGGCATTCACAAGATGTGAAATTTGTTTCTTTTTTTGAAGCAGGAGTTAGTCCATCCAGTTGTTTTCTGTATGCCTGTTGTTGTTAACAGATGTTGCTGATAGCTTGCCAAACATGTGCAAATGAAATTTTTGTGGAGCAGATGTACTTCACATTTGTTGAGCCACCTTGGATTAATGATCAAGGTAGAGAAGCTCAAACTACCTTCTATAACCATTTTAGCAGGAGTTCTGCAGGAAGGCAAGGAGGAAGACAGTTCTTTCGAAGAAGACCAACCCATCCAAGAAGGGAAGTGGTCATAAGCTATTGGTTCAGAGGCACTATGCAAAGGCATGTGTAGGGAGGCTGAAAGAAGAGGTTGAATCACTCTCCTTTACTGTTCAGATCAGTAAGTCAGTCTTTTGGAGACCAAAAGTTCTTTTAGTGGGGAGGCATGATCCAAAATTAATTTTGAATAGACTCCTAAGTCTAGTGGTCCTCATAGAGGAAAAATGAAAGTCCAAGGAAGTTTCTGGAACTATCCCCATTGCAGAGATCATCTCATTCTGAATCTACTACAACTTGAATGGGCAAAAATTGACTTGGGATGCAGAAGTTGTCATAAAATGAAATTGCCTCGATCCTTTGGAAAAAGGAGCAAAATCCCCTAAAAAGGGATCCTAAAAAAAAAAAAAACCTATAAATCTTCAAGTCTTCAAAAAAATCCAAAAATCCATCACAAAAGGAGAAGTTTCAGAAAATTCATTTTACACTACTGGAACCCAAAAATATGAAGAAATAGTGGAAATAAGGCACATCGGAGGCTTAAGTAAATGATGAATAGGAACTGTTGGATCTAGCCAATCAACGGTCTAGATCCGATCAGGGAATCACAATCAATGGTGGCTATCAGAGGCAATTGGAGGCATAACATGTGATGGGATAGGGCCGATGCGATACTGTGATCGCCGATATCAGTGGATCAGCATCGGTGTTGACATAGACCATACTATATGGAAAGGCCTCGGCTTATGCGATATGTGATTGCAACAAGTCGCATCGCAATACCACATTGACGCATTATAGAGGAGCAGATATATGTTATATATAAATATGCGATCCATTCGCCGGAACTGATAGCACTTTAAAACGATAAACATTTCAAATCTGATATAAAGCCATTGCTATGGGATTTTGCCATATTTTACTGTGTTTCTAAAATACAAAGGGACAGGCCATTTTCAACTTGTGACAATGAATTGTGGGCAGACCCAATAAGAGTATAGACCGGAATTAAGGACTTTTGAAGTCTAAAAAGACTGTGTTTTGGCGGATTTTCATAGTTTGAATGCATTTACTCTGTGCTAACAAAAAGTGGTTATTTTAGGGATTTCAAGGGCCCCATGCACTCATCCGTTATAGAATAGGTGACATCCATCCCTGAGGGTGTTTAGCGTGATTTCTAATTCTCAGAGAGTGGATTTGAGTGGACCAAAACAGGAAGATAGAGAGCCCGAGAGGGAAAATGAGCCAACAACACCTATTTGGCTTAAATCCATAGAACGAAAAATATTGGGGGAGTTTTGAAGATTGTTGGTTGTTGAGGTTGTTGTGGGGTTTCTGTTGCTGAAAGTGAAGCCAAAGCAGGAAGCTAAGGCAAAGGAGGCAACACAAAAGTAAAAATGTAGCCAAGGGAGTCACTTGGAGTTCAAGTGAAAATCCCAGAGAGAGCTGTAAACTAATAGAGGGAAAAAAGAAGCCAGAGCTAGAGACAGAGCTGAAGATCCAGAGTCAGAGCCAAAGAGCCAGAACCTAGAGCCAAAAGCCAGATCCAAGAGCGAGAGCCAAGAGACAGAGCTTCAAGAGCCAGGGATAAAATGGTGTCTGAACCCATTGTTTATGTAAAAAACTACAGGAGTTAAGCCAAGAGCTTGTAAAAATAAGGCTTATGCCATAATCCTAGAGAGCCTAGTTGAGTTGACTAGAGCTCACGGAGATGTTGCCCAAGAGTTGTGGGTGAACTCCTAATTAAATTGTTGTTTTTGTGTGATTTTTTACTGCTACTTTATTTTCTGTTACATGTATTTATACATCAATATGAGCACATTTACATATTAACACAAAAAATAGATTTTTAAAGTATATAATCAGTTTAACACAAGCATAAGCATACACCTATAATTCCAAGAATTTCTTAATTCTGAATTGGTTAATCAATAAGACTTGGGAATATTTAAGCTTTGAAAGTGGGATAGGTTCTTGTAAGTTGGACAAGAAGCCTAAGTGCCCCATTTTCAGATCAGGTGGTATTAGAGCCTAAGTTTGATTAAACCCACCTTCAAAGAAGGTTATATCAGAATGCTTGATTAACAAAGGAAAGACTGCTTGTTTGAAAGGTGTTTGAACAACAAGAGGCTGATTGTATGCTTGTGTTGCAGACTGACTATTTTCTGAGTTTGCAGAGGTAAAGGTAAAGCTATTGATAGCTCAGTCCAGGAAGGACAAGAAGGAGAATGGCTAAAGGCTTTCTTCTATCCCAAAGGACCTCAAATAAATCCTTTGGAGCACAAGAGGTTTGTTTCAAAAGGTCGTTGAATAAGCTCTTTATTTATCTTGTTGAAGTTTTTTTGTTCATTGACATAACGACAACTTCTACATGTGGGTCCTCAAATTATGCGTTCTTCACAAGATTTTTTGAGAAGAAATAATTATCCAACATGATGGATATGATGAGAGAAATGTATGAGGATGTAAGGAAGAGCAACATGATTAGAAAGTAGCTGACTTCCATAAAGGAAGAGAAGTAGCCGCTTTCTGACAAATTGCAGGAAATTGAGAGGCAACTTCACATTGAAAATATGAATCTAAAGAGGATGCATGAGTTGGAAACACAACTCTTTGTTGCCCAAGAAGCCTTAGTCAAGTATCAGCTTGAAGAAGAGGTAAACCATTCCAGTTTGTCTTCAAATTCCTCTAAGGATGCTTATATCAGTTCTTTTGAAAAACATACTAGAGGCATAGGATCCAAGCTAATGTCCAAGATGGGCTATGAAGGAAAAGGCTTGGGTAGACATACACAAGGTATTGTTGAGCCAATAATGATTGAGGAAAGGCCTATGTATTTGGGTCTTGGCTATGGACAAGATTATGGAGAAAGTTCCAAGGCTGCCATGAAGGCCATTGAAACAACTCCAAGAAGGGGTTGCATTACAGAGTGTAAAGATTGTATTAAGGAAGAATGCAATAGCTTGAAACATCATTTGCAGGACGCAGGTGGTCAGAAGCACACACTTGAACCAAAGATTTTGGGAGAATCCAACAGCCTTGAAGAGATTGATGGTGCTCCAAAGGGAGCCAGTTCTTCTTTTGCTTCACCTCCGCATGAAGGAAATAAAGGTGAAATAGAAAGGTATAAATTTGGTTCCAAACATTTTCCTTTTGATTGTGCAAAGCATGATAAATTTCCACATATGTATGGGAAAATAATTGCACGTTCCTTTCGTGCGTTGGATAACCATAATGTTTCTAGATGTTGGAAGAGAATGGGCACATACAGGAAGTAGAAGAAGGAAAAGAAGCAAGAAGCCAAAGGTCCATTGAACAAGGCAAATCATGCTGTCAACAGGATGAACATGCAGTGAACTTACTGCCATAAGCAAGGACATCTTGCTGCAAAATGTTGGACTTTGAATCCAACAACGCTTCCACAAAAGATGAAGAAAGTGGAAAGAGAAGATGGTAGAAATGGAAGTGAAGATTTTGTGAATGATGTGTCTCAGAATGATTCACATGATGATGCTGATGTGTAGACAAAAGTAGTACCTTTGAAAGGGATTGTTAAGGAACGGTTAGAGTTCTTATCCGATTGAGATTGCATGTCTATTGATGCATCTACATTATATTTCATTTATGATTTGAAAGTACAGTGTGCTTAAGTGAAAGTTGAAAGATGAAATGCATACATGAGCTTGAGATGCATGAACATAGGGATGTTGATGATTTCCTTGCTTTTGAACATGTATGTGTAATTAACTTGCAGGGTTGATTGCTTTGACATGCATGTGATTCCATGTTGACTTGGGAGAAGTTAACTTGGTCTCTAAATGGAGATAATGATGAAGTGTTTCATCTTTTGAAAAAGAGTCCTAATCATATTTTTCTACATGCTTGACTTGAAGGGTCATTTGTTTAAAGGCATGTTTTATGGGCTTGTTATCTAGTCCCTCATTTGTATGCAGATGTAGGACATGGAGGTGTTCACAAGATGTGAAATCTGTTTCTTTTGTTGAAGCAGGAGTTAGTCCATCCAGTTGTTGTTAACAGATGTTGCTGCCAGCTTGCCAAACAGGTACAAATGAAAGTTTTGTGGAGCAGATTTACTTCACATTTGTTGAGCCACCTTGGATCAATGATCAAGGTAGAGAAGCTCAAACTACCTTCTATAACCATTTCAGCAAGAGTTTTGTAGGAAGGCAAGGAGGAAGACAGTTCTTCCCAAGAAGACTATCCCATCCAAGAAGGGAAGTGGTCATAAGCTATAGGTTCAGAGGCACTATGAAAAGGAAAGTGTAGGGAGGCTGAAAGAAGGGGGTGAATCACTCTCTTTTACTATTCAGATCAGTATGTTAGTCTTTTGGAGACCAAAGTTATTTTAGTGGGGAGCGTGATCCAAAATTGATTTTGGATAGACTCCTAAGTCTAGTGGTCCCCATAGAGGAAAAATGAAAGTCCAAGGAAGTTCTTAGAACTAGCCCCATTGCAGAGATTGTCTCATTCTGAATCCACTGCAACTTGAATGGGCAAAAACTGACTTGGGATGCAGAAGTTATCATAAAATGAAATTGCCTCTATCCTTTGGAAAAAGAAGCAAAATCCCCTAAAAGGGATCCTAAAAAAACCCTCTAAATCTTCAAGTCTTCAAAAAAATCCAAAAATCCATCACAAAATGAGAAGTTTTATAAAATTCATTTTACACTACCGAAACCCAAAAATACGAAGAAATGGTGGAAATAAGGCATATCAGAGGCTTAAGTCAATGATGAACATGAATCGTCGGATCTGGCCGATCAATGGTCCAGATTCGATCGGTGAATCACAATTGGTGGTGGATATTGGAGGCAATCGGAGGTATAACATGTCATGGGACCAGGATGATGTGATACCGCGATCGCTGATATCAACATATCACAATCGGCATTGGCATAGACCATACTATGTGGAAAGGCCTCGGGCTTATGCAATATGTGATTGCAACAAGTCGCATTGTAATATGTCCTCGGTGCATTACAGAGGAGGGGATATATGTTATATATAAATATGTGATTCGATCGCCAGACCTGATAGAACTTTAAAACGATATTCCATAAACATTTCAAATCTGATATAAAGCCATTGCTATGGAATTTTTTGATATTTTAGTGTATTTCTAAAATACAAAGGGACATGCCATTTGTGACTTGTGACAACAATTTGTGGGCGGACCCGATAGGAGTATAGACCAAATTTAAGGACTTTTGAAGTCGAAAAAGACTGTATTTTTGTGGATTTTCACGGTTTGAATGCATTTTCTCCGTGCTAACAAAAAGCTACCGTTTCAGGGACTTCAAGGGCCCGATGCACTCATCCGTTACAGAATAGGTGGCATCCACCCCTGAGGGTGTTTAGCAATGATTTCTAACACTCAGAGAGGGGATTTGAGTGGACCAAAATAGGAAGACAGAGAACCCGGGAGGGAAAATGAACCAATAATGCTGATTTGGCTTAAAAGCCACAGAACGGCAGAGATTGGGGGAGTTTTGAAGACTGTTGGTTGTTGAGGTTGTTGTGGGGTTTCTGTTGCTAAAAATGAAGCCAAAGTAGGTAGCTATGGAAAAGGCGGCAATGCAAAAGCAAAAATGCAGCCAAGGGAGTCGCTTGGAGTTCAAGTGAAAAGCCTAGAGAGAGCTGTAAAAATTGATAGAGGGAAAAAGGAAGCCAGAGCTGAGAAGCCAGAGACAAAGAGCCAGAGTCAGAGCTAGAGTTGAAGAGCTAGAGTTAGATCCAAAGAGCTAGAACCAAGAGCCAAGAGCCAAAGCCAAGAGCCAAAGCTTCAAGAGCAAGGGATAACATGGTGTCTGAACCCATTGTTTATGTGAAAAATAACAAGAGTTAAGCCAAGAGCTTGTAAAAAAAAGACTTATGCCATAATCCTAGAGAGCCTAGTTGAGTTGACTAGAGCTCACATAGATGTAGCCCAAGAGTTGTGGGTGAACTCCTAATTAAATTGCTGTTTTTGTGTGATTGTTTATTGCTACTTTATTTTGTGTTACATGTATTTATACATCAATATGAGCACATTGAAAAGATAGAAAATATAGATCAACGCCTTAGAATTCAGCCTCTTCGAGGGGGCAACCTCCTTGACATTACATAAATGAACAATTCTTGGATGATACAAATGACAAAACCTCCTTTCTATATATAGGAGTCTAAGGAGCACAATATAACCCAGTCGACCTAACAATAATAATATAAAGCCACAAAAATAACAATAGAGGGATTCTATGGGGCACCTTAATAACAATATGGGGGCAATAGGGGCACAACAATATTAATAAGGGGTACAACTACCATAGTAATGGGGTAATCACTAGTATTATAAGGACCCAACATGCCCCTCTCCTTCAAAAAAAAGTGTTGTCCTCAATGCTTGAGTAGTTCTGGATACTTTTGTATAAAATTCTCATCCTCCCATGTGGAATCTTCGGTAGATAAGTTCTTCCACTTGATAAGATACTCCGAAATTGATCGATTTTGTAGCTGTCGAGATCTTGTTTCTGTGACTGCTTCTTGTTCCAATATAATTTTTCCTTCCTCTTCAAGTTCTGGAAATATTGTTTGAACTGGGAGCTTGTCACCTATAACCTTATTTAAACATGAAACATGGAAAACTGGGTGCAATCGAGAAGCTGCAGGAAGCTCCAATTTGTATGCCATAGTACCAATCTTTTGCAACACCTTGTATGGACCATAATACTTTGGTGATAATTTATTATCCTTCTTAGCTTGCTTGAAGGGACATTTGCTTATATGGTTGTAGCCGTAGGAATACCCAATCACCTACATCAAAACTTCTTTCACTGCGATGTTGATCTGCCTATTGTTTCATTCTATTCTGTGCAAACACGAGGTTATCCTTTAAGATTTGGAGGACTTGTTGTTGATGTTCGATGTGATGTTCCACTGCTTGAACCTTAGAATTTTCTCTTAAATATGATGTGATGGATGGTGGTTCATACCCATAAAGTTCCATAAATGGGGTCATTTTTGTTGCTGTATGGAAGGAAGTGTTATACCACCATTCAGCCAGAGGCAACCATTTGACCCATTGTGTCTGTTTATCAGATACAAAGCAACGAAGATATCCTTCCAAACATTTGTTTACTATCTCAGTTTGCCGATCAGATTGAGGATGATAAGATGAGCTATGAGCTAACTGAGTACCAAGACAAGAAAATAATTCTGTCCAAAAATTTCCAGTGAAAATGGGATCTTTGTCACTTACAATAATCTTTGGGTTTCCATGTAGCTTTTGAATTGTTTCCATAAATGCAGTAGAAACTGTACTGGCTTTAAATGGATGTGATAATGTGCAAAAGTGTGCATACTTGGTAAGTCTGTCAACTACCACCATGATGACACTCTTTCCCTCAGACTTGGGTAAACCTGTGATAAAATCCATTGAAACTCCTCCCAACGTTGGCTTGGAATGGATAAAGGTTGTAATAGAGCTGGTGTCTTAATTGTTTCAACTTTATTTTGTTGGCAGACCAAACATTCTGCCACAAACTTTTGAATATCTGAATTAAGGCCATCCCAAAAAAATTCCTTCTTAACCCTATGGTAAGTTTTTAAAAATCCTGAGTGCCCTCCTAAGGGAGAAGTGTGCAATTCCATAAGAATCTTTTGTTTTAGTTGGGAATTCTTACAGAGGTATAAGCGATCTTTGTACCATAACGAATCATTTTTCCAGCTAAATGTATCAGGTGTACTGAGATCTTGTTGTAATTTTCGAATAAGTGCCCACACTTCTTCGTCATTCTTCCATTCCTCCCTTGCTTCGTTTATCCAATCTGGTTGGATAATAGAAATGGCGCACAACAATGCTTCCACATCCTCATCCTTTCTTGAGAGTGCATCTGCCAACACATTTTTCTTCCCTTTTTTGTAGATGATTTCAAAGTCATAACCCAACATCTTTGTGACCCACTTTTGTTGCTCTTCAGAGGATAATCTTTGTTCTAAAAAGTATTTAAGGCTATCATGATCTGTTTTTACCTTGAAGTGTCTTCCCATTAGGTAGGGTCACCATTTCTTAAGTGCATGGAGTAATTCCAACATTTCCTTCTCATAAATAGCTTTGTGTAAAAACTTTCCCTTGATTGGACGACTTTCAAAAGAAATGGGTCTTTCATGTTGCATTAAAACAGCACCAATTCCATTTCCTTAAGCATCACATTCCACAATAAAGGTTTTTGTGAAGTCCGGTGTAGCTAAGACTGGTGCTTGGCACATTGCCTCTTTAAGATGTTCGAATGCCTTTGTTCCTTCTGGAGTCCATGAAAATGCATCTTTCTTCAATAATGTTGTTAGAGGTGCTGCTATTCTCCCATAATTCTTAACAAACTTGCGATAATACCCTGTCAACCCAAGAAATCCTCGCAGATGCTTATGGATGTGGGAATTTTCCATTCCTTAATGGCTTTAATTTTGCTAGGGTCTACCTTAACTCCTTCATGAGATACAATATGACCCAAATATTCCACCTCCTGGACTCCAAAGAAACATTTGGATCTTTTTGCATATAATTGTTTCTCCTCCAATAGTTGCAGCACCCTGTCAACATGTTCAACATGATCCTTCCAAGACTTGCTGTAGATTAGTATATCATCAAAAAATACTAACACAAATTTTCTAAGGAATGGTTTGAATATTGAATTCATCAACCCTTGAAATGTTGAAGTGCATTGGTAAGGCCAAAAGGGATGACCAAGAATTCGTAATGACCCTCATGAGTTCTAAATGCTGTTTTTGGAATGTCTTCGGTCTTCATTTTGATTTGATGATATCCTGAATGAAGATCCAACTTGGTGAAGTAAATTGATCCATGCAATTCATCCAGTGGTTCATCAATGACAGGAATGGGAAACTTATCTTTAATAGTGAGCTTGTTGAGCTCCCTATAATCCGGACACATGCGCCATGATCCATCCTTCTTGTGCACCAATACTACTGGAGCAGAGAA
>APFE031308805.1:4212-63359 GCA_000404065.3 Pinus taeda | reverse complement strand
TATTATTTTATAGAAACATTGGGACACAATATTTTTTTTTTCCATTGGTCTGATTTACAACCTTTCAAGTGATTGGAAAAGGATTTTGATAAAACCATCCTACACAAACTTTTATCAACTATTAGACTATCTATAATATTAAATATCATCAACCAAAGACATTAATTTAATATATAAAAAATAATAATTATCTATTATCCATCCCATTAATAGTTTTATCCCATAAATACTTTTTTCATCGGTGATAAGAAAGATTATGTTAGGTAATTTGCAATAATAAATCTTAAGAGAAACAAGCTATTAATTAATATGTCTATAATACAAATATAATTTCATCTATGATAAATATGGAAAGTTTCATAATTACATAAAAATAGCGATGAAAATAATTGTAAATTTATACAAAATAGAAATCCATCATTTAATCAAATTTAAATACAAAACAAATAGGAGTACTACTACAAGAAAATACTCCTCTTCATTTATAAATAACCAGCTTAGATACACATATCTCCACAATGGTATGATATTGTCCACTTTGGGCCTAAGCCCTCATGGATTTGCTTTTGGACTTTCCTTAAAAGGCCTTATACCAATGGAGATATTTGTCCATCCTTATATACCCATGATCCTCCCCACTTATATTCACAATGTGGGACTTTGTTCGTATACCCAACAATCCTCCCCTCGAACAAAGGACCATTGAGCCTCCCCTCAAACGATTATCCATCTGTCCACTCTCTACCAACCAGGGTTCTCCGCTCCAATGCGTTGGAAGCACACGCCTTACATGGAACACCGCCTGCCTCGAGAGCTTGCTCTATCCCAGGTCAACTCCTCTTCACCGTGTTGGGACCAGGACATGTCCATGAAGAATCCGGAGCACACCGCCTGTCTAACCGAGCTCATCCATGGATCCCATCGTGATATTACTGGGGCCCACCACCTTCGTTCCGCATTCCGAGGATTCATCCACTTGGCTAACTTCAGGGCGTGGCTCTAATACCACTTGTAAGGACTCTGGACACCACATATCTCCACAATGGTATGATATTGTCCACTTTAGGCCTAAGCCCTCATGGATTTGCTTTTGGACTTACCCCAAAAGGCCTCACACCAATGGAGATATTTGTCCATCCTTATATACCCATGATCCTCCCCACTTCTAGTCAATGTGGGACTTTGGTCGTATACCCAACAATAAGAATTTACCCTGATAGGATTCAAGCTATACTTCAGGTCCCTCATCCAAGAAACATCAAAGAATTACAAGCCTTTTTAGGAAAGATTAATTTCCTAAGAAGATTCATTCCTAACTTGGCTGAGCTAATAAGATTGTTGAACAATATGCTCAAGAAAGATGCCAAAGTCAAATGGATAGTTGAAGCCAAAAAGGCTTTTGAAGAAATCAAGATAGCTTTAACAAAAACACCTGTTCTTACAAGCCCTAGATTTGATAGAGACTTCATAATCTTCTCCTTTGCCTCTGAACATACAATTGCTGTTGTCTTACTGCAAAAGGATGACTTGGGATGTGAAAAACCTATTGCCTTTTTCAGTAGAGCCCTTAGGGATGCCACACTCAAGTACCAGATCATGGAAAAGCAAGCATATACCCTTGTGAAAGCCATAAAGGATTTCAGAGTTTATATCTTGTACTCTCACATAGTTGCATATGTACCCAATGCAGTGGTCAAAGACATTCTAACTCAAGAGGGAATTGAAGGCAAGAGGGGCAAATGGATAGCCAACATTCTGGAATATGATATAGAGATCAAACCAACAAAAATTATAAAAGGACAAGGGCTAGCTAAACTAATGACTAAAACTAATTTCCAAGCCCTTGACATCAATGAAGTGGATAATGAACAGGAGATGGCGACTCCACAGATCAATCAAGCCTTTTTACAATCACCTTGGTATGCTGACATATGTTTTACATTGTTAAACCTGCAAGCTCCTCCAGGGTTATCCAGAACCAAAAAGAGATTTTTGAAAATGAAAGCTTTAAAGTTTTGTATGATTGATAATGTATTATTTTGGAAAAATCATGAAGGTGTCCTGCTTAACTTCCTAACTCCAGATGAAGTTGATAAAGTCCTTAGAGAATTTCATGCAGGAGATTGTGGAGGGAACTTATATTGGAAATCAACAGCTGATAAAATCCCGAGGGCTGGATTTTATTGGCCCTCCCTGTTTGCTGATTCAAAAAAGTTTGTGATGTCATGTCATAAATGTCAGATCTTTGAAGGGAAGAAAAAGTTACTACCTTTACCCCTCAAGTCCATTTCAACTGAAAAACCATTTCAACAATGGGGCTTAGACTTCATTGGGGAAATTCACCCTTCATCCTCAAGACAACATAGATGGATTTTAACAACTACAGACTACTTCACCAAATGGATAGAGGCCATACCTTGTAGACAAGCAAATGACTCAATTATCATACAATTCCTAGAAACCAATATCTTGTCTAGATTTGGCTGCCCAGAGAAAATCATAACAGACAATGCAGCTGCCTTTAAATCCAAAAGAATGATCAGCTTCTGTCACAAATATCATATTACCCTAGGTCATTCAAAATCCTATTACCCTCAAGGCAATGGCCTAGCTGAGTCCTCCAATAAAAGCCTCATCAATATCATCAAAAAGGCCTTGGAAGAGAACAAAAAGAATTGGCATAAGAAACTGGTAAATGCACTGTGGGAAGATAGGTTGACCACCAAAAGATCTATTGGTACTAGCCCATATGAATTGGTATATGGCCTGGAAGCTGTGTTCCCATCATCTCTTGGGGTCCCTGTGATCAAATTGCTGCAGGAAATACAAGCCGAACCCAATGATATCCAGAGGAGGATCAATCAAACACTTCA
This sequence comes from Pinus taeda, assembly GCA_000404065.3. Taxonomy (NCBI): domain Eukaryota; kingdom Viridiplantae; phylum Streptophyta; class Pinopsida; order Pinales; family Pinaceae; genus Pinus; species Pinus taeda. The sequence continues at coordinate 60,486 of APFE031308805.1, read as the reverse complement.
CTTGCAACAAACAAGGGAAGAAGTGTATCAGAGAACCCAGGTTCTACAAGAGAAGCTGAAAAAGTTGTTTGACAAAAGAACAAAAGCTGAAGACTTTTTCATAGGAAACAAAGTATTGAAATGGGAATCTAGGAGGGAAGACAAAGGGAAACATGGAAAATTTGACTTTCTGTGGAAAGGACCATTTGTAATTCAAGCTGTGCAAGGCAATAACACCTTTTTTCTAAAGAGTCTGGATGATTCAAATAATGATGAAGGCCCAGTGAATGGGAGAATGCTCAAGCACTATTATGATCCATGAGCATAACACAGTCACATATTGTACATAAATATGTGTATTTTCAGCATTTTTTTTTAATTTTAATTTTAATTTTTATTATTTATTTATTTATTTTTATAATTTTTTATTATTTATTTATTTTATTATTATTTTATTATTATTATTATTATTTATTTTATTTATTATTTATTTTTCTTTTTACAGCAGATAGATAAAGGAACAACTACAACAGATTTTGAAAAATGATCAACAAACTATATCAAAGGTGACATAGATGATTGAAAAGCTCCACAAACAAATTTGAGGAAGGTCTAAAGAACAGGGAACAAATGATAAACAGTAATACAGGCCAACAAAACAAAAAGTGGTAATTCTTGTACAAATGAGGTCAAAAAACACTACATACAAGCTCACAAGATTCAGATCAAAGGAAAATAAGGCCATCTGACCTGCTGTTCTTGGCTTTCCCTAGGAAAAGCCATCCCCAAGTGGAGCCACTGTTAGGTTCCTATACCAATAGGTTTCATCTTTCATGATTGACAGTGGAAGGGCTAAATATGTTCATCATTGCAGGTTGCAAAGGTTCCATATTTTATGTACATACTAGGCAAATTAAAAAATGAAAAGAGGGTATGCCTTAAAAGAATAATCAAAAGGCAAGAAAATCAAATGGTCAAAAGAATAGTGAAAATGAACCCCAAACTAAAGACCAGGAAAGTGGTCAGTCAAAATGCCACTACCATCTTTTGGCAGTAACACAGTCTACAAATACTGATGCTAATCATACTTGATGGGTGGCCCAACAGTCTAATCTGGACCATGCCATGTTTAAATTGCTTGTTACAGAATAGAGAATGGTTCCTGTCCAAACAGCTCAAGCTTGGCAGATGACTAGTTAGGTAGAGAAAGGAATACACCCAACTGCTTAATCTGGGTCCTTGGAAGAGATAAGGGTAGATTTAGATAGGAGGGCAGTCAAAAGAAAAAGAGAACAATCAGGGTCTGCTAATTCAAGTGCACCCACTTCAAGTGAAGAAAAAATGTTAGGATTACTAGGTTGGGTAAGTAGTGTAAGGTCGTAGAAGTGAAGGGCCATCACTAGTTGGCTTATCAAGAGCAAGCCTCATTCCATTCAGGGTATTGGCACCATGGCAGAGGTTTGAGGACATAACAATGGAAGCATGTCTAACTTCCCCCCTTTTTCCCCAAACATCATTTATTAATATCCCCCAAGGACCTTGGGATCCGCTCAAGTGTCCTGTTCCACTTCATTCCATGACAGAGTACCAGGTCAAACCATGAAGTCTAGTTAAGGGAAAGAAGCCACATTTCTTGTGTAAAAATCTTTACTCTCAATTCCACTCATCTTCTATTCCTAAGTTTTGCTTCTTAAAAGCTTAACATTTGCCCCTACACACTCACCTCACAATGTAATATTAACAACTAATGTATTATTTAGCTCCCTAAGCATCCCCCTTCCCTAATTCTACAAAGATCTATGTGAAAATCCCAAAAAGTCTATGTAAATACCCTCCCCCCTAGCACTATAGCTATACAACCATCTCTTGGAGAATATTAATCCATCAAGGGTTAATATTAACCCTCTACCACCCTAAACTATGGGTTTTTATTTAAAACTTTGGTTAAAAAATAAAAAAAACCATAGTCCCCACCCTCATTAACCCCTCTTACCCCCCTTCCACACTAAAAGTTTTGGTTTGCAATGTTTTTTAATTAAAACATTTATAAACTAACCCTGAAACCAAAGTTGAAAACCCACCCCGCGCGCGATTTATTCAATTCATTAGTTTAATCGGGCAGGTCCCCCTGTCTTAAAGCACCATCACATTGCATTCCTCGCCAGCCGTCCGATCGTGGGTGATGAGATCTAAGGGTGGGCGGTCAATATCACATGAGAGTTGGCGGAGGTTTAGCGTCCAGGGGATTGGCGGTTTTACCGCCGTACCCCTGCCACGCGTCAATCCGCTCGGGTTTGTTCGGAGCCCCCCCCCCCCCCCCCCCTCTTACCACTTACCGCCCAGGGGTGCTCCGAGGAAACCACTTACCACCTGTCCCCTCCCGCTGACATCATACCCACGTCAGCGTGATTTCAGCACCCCCTTCCGCCACCGCTGCTCCATGTCGCCTCCACGTCGTCCATCCGCCCACATGCCCTGCCACCGTGTCACCGCCACATGGCCACCCATGTCAGCCGTCATGTCACCCTGCCATACTCGGACCCACCGATGACATCATGTTGACGTCATCGTCGAAAAGGCGCCAAAAGGCCAAATTTGCATAAAAAGTCGGGAAATGACCGTTTTGTGTCATTTTTACTTGTCGTTTTCGGAGCGCTGTGCATGCGGAAGACGTCGTTTGCGGCCAAAATCAAGAATTTTCCACCCAAGCTGTTGCCGCCCTCAAAGTCGAATCAAACTGCCTGCAATTGTTCCAGCTTGACACCTCCTGTACTGAAAAAATCCAGGTATTTGCCGCAGTCGACCTAATTCACCCATGTTTGTGCCATTTTTCTCCTAATTTCCTGTAAAAACTCTCTGCAAAGCTCCTCACAGTCAAATTATCCACTAAAACTACCCAAAAACTTGGTAAAGTCCCTACACCATGAAGCTCTGCAAAAAACCCGTGCCCTTTTGCGAAATTCACCGTGAAAAACTAATTTTAGAAGCCGAGCTATCGGTTAAAGCCCATACAACTGCACACTGATCCCTGTTATCAGAATTCCCTTTGAAAAACCAGCTAATTAGCTCAAAACACTCTGTTTCTTCCAACATAGTGCCCCACAGTTCATCAACCCTGTAAAAGAGTCTCCTCATACTCTCAGAACTGCTCACTTTTAAAACACAATTCAGTGCGCAGTCCTCAGCCTCTGCACTAATCCTAAGCTCAAGTAAACATCCAGTAAATTTCAAACATGGCCACTCCATCTGCTCTAGATGTTGCTCCTGTTAATCCACCCAGTAAGGAGCTTGAAGCTATGCCTCTTGTGGACAGTGATTTCCTCATTGCAGATTTTGTGGCAGAGAGGAACCACTTACAGACCTTCTGCCGACTGAGGAATAGTCACTTGGACAACAGTGACATGTATGGCATCTGGGAGTCAAATCTGCCTATCTATTTCTTGCCATCTGTAAATGTCTTTCCTGAAGTCATTCACCTCTGTGCAGAAAATTATGACCAAAAACTCAGAGCTATTAAGTCTCCATCTGGGAGCATCCTCTTTTACATAACTCCTGATTCCATCAATCAGATGCTAAATTACAAGCAAACCAAGCTTCTCTACCCTTTTTCCATAAAGTATTTGCTGGATGAGGGCTCCAAGCTCTCTAGCATTGAGATTGCTGCAGTTGCCAAAACTTTCATGAGAGCAGACTGCCAACCTTCTGGGCCACCTCCTTTCCCATATGCAAATTTCAATGAGGTAGGCAAGCTGCTTGTGGACACGATATCCTCTGTGCTGGGGTTCTCCACAAATGAACATGTTGATGAAACTGTGTTGGTCTTGCTATCTGCATATAGCGTTGGGAAGCCCCCTGCTATAAAATACAATTATGCCAAGTTTATTGCCAACAAGATACATGACCAACTGCTGAGGCTGGACAGGGAAGCAATATTCAAATATTCATCATACATCTATCACCTCCTCATGTACTATCAGACAGATTGTTTCCAGTGCCACATCAAGAAGCTAGATTCACAGGGTGAGAGGAGGTCTGTCATCTTCTGGTCTTCAGTCTTCCACCAAGTCCAGAAATATCCCTATTCCTACTGTGAATTCATTGACCAATTTGTCTATCCAGTCACATGCCTCTTGAAAAGGACTCCCCCTGCCAGATTGTCCAAAGATATGCAGAAAATCTTATAGCTGTCCAGGAATTACAAAATAGGTGATTGGTATTTATACCAAAATCACATAGTCATCAGGATCTATGGCTGTGAGCTCTGTCCTTACAGACTCCCAAAATATGTGCCTATGAGATTGTTTGCCTTGGAATACTATAGGCAACTCATCAACTCTGACCTTACACACTTCCATAGTGCCAAGAAGAAAGCCAATCTCAAATTCAGAGACCACCTAGGCCCCTTCATCATGAACAAGAAAGATGGTTGGCAAGAAGCTGATCAAATATTGGGGCAACAACTTAAACTTAAAAGGAGCTTCTGGTGGGTCCCTTATGAACCCTGAAGCTTTATCAGTGCTAGAAAGAGTCAAGTAATAGGCTGCTAGCCTATAAACATTGTCCATATCCACAAATTGAACACTTTGCCAACCAAGATGAATGGGTGCCTAGCACATTAGTAGAAGAATTTACTCAGGAGGAGATAATGGAGCAGACTGTGAAAGATTTAGAGAAAACTCTTGACTTGGATTCTTGTCAGTAGGTCATATTCAAGAAACCAGTCCAAGTCGGAGAAGGCACATCCATTGCTGAAGCTGCACAGACCACCCAGCAGGCATCTACAACAACAACAACCATAGCAAAAGGCAAAGAAGTGATGGATGTACAGCAAGAGACAGAGGCAGGGCAGCCCAGCACTTCAAAAGAACAAAGTCAAGGGCAAGCCCCTGTACAGCAAGCTGAAACACTCCAAATCCCAGTTTTGCAAACACCTCTCAATGAAGAGAGAGGCAGAAAATGAGATAGAAAGGAGGTCAAACCTCCAAATGGGTCAACACAGCAACAGGAGGCCAAGAGGCCAAGAATTGACTCTCAGTCTGAGGAAGAACACATCAGTGAAGAAAGAGCACAAAGTCAAAGCAGAGAAAGAGAATCCAGCCAGCAGACTGCCACTAGTTCATTTCAGCAAGAACAAGCCATGCAACAGAGTACAAAGGTATCCTCTTCCAGGCAGCAGGGCAAACAACCAGCTGGAGTCAAAGGGTCATTTATGGAAATCAAGGCCCAATAGAACTCTTAAGGGTTCAACTATATGATTAATTCTTAAAGAAAACACTCTCCAAGCAGCAGAGATTGATGGCAACATATGACATCAAGGAGGATAAGATGATTTTTACTCATCTTAAGCCTAAAGTGCCAAGGCCCAGATCATCTGCAGACTACACCAAAACAAGTCTAGAGGTCCTCTCCAAGGACATACACCCCATGGATCAAATAGAGCTGCACAAACAGACAGGGGAAATGGTGTATGCCACACTTGTAGACAGGGCCATGCTGGCCCATCAGTTAAAAGAATCAGTAAGGAATACAAATACACAACTTGATTTGGAAAGGATGTCTTCCACTGCTAAGGACAATAGAATAAAAACTTTGGAAGACATAATCATTGATCTAGGACACGATCCTAAAGATCCAAAGGGTATTAAGGCCCTTATGAAGAAGAAATAGGATGACATTGCTGCACTGAGAAATCAGGCAAAATTGCCTCCAACCATTCACCCTCAAACAATAGAACTTGCACAAGAGAAGCAAGTTGATGAGGCCATGGATCTGCTTCTGATGATGAATCAGAGAATATTACAGATGGAAGCAGAATTAGAAAAGGCATTGCAGGACAAGCAAGGGGAGTGAACCTCCCAGCCCCCTCAAACTTCTACAACTCTTGGCCCTGTCCCTCCTACACAAGTAGCAGTAGCCCCTCCTGCAATTCCAGCACCTACCACAGCCACATCAGCAACAGAGGCAACATCAGCAACAACAACAGTAGCAGAATCAAGCATGAGCATGGAGGACTTGATGAAAGCTATCAAGGAACTTGAGGTTCAGGTGACAGAAATCAATGAAGCTAAAGATAGATTGGCCAAGCTAGAGGCCAGCTATGACAAGTCCAAGATGACAGTGGCGGAGAAGCAGAGAGAGATAAAGGCCTTGGAAGCCAAAGTGAAAGCTTTGGAAAAAGAATTTCTTCTAGGCAAAACTCTAGCAGAAATCAAGAAGATAATTTGGGCCAAAATTGGCCAATCAATCCATGACCAATGGAGGTCAATCTAGGAAATACATGAGCAAATTGAACTAATAGGCATAGCTCATGTTGAAATACAAAAGGCCAGAACAACACTAGGAATCATGCCCGAGCAGGCCAATAAAATGATACATTTCCTTAATACTCACACTAGGGAGGAATTGGCAGCACTAGAAATAAATAGCAGAACAGACATTATCCTGACAGCCAAAAATGTGTTGACTTTGAGAAATTTCACTCAAACTCTAGAAAGGAAATGTTAGGATATGAAGGCAGAAATTGATGAATTCAGGGCAAAGATGACAGTATTGCAGGATAAAGGACTGCCTAGCCTAGTGACTGGCACAGGACAACTGCTGTCATATGATCAATATATCACAAGGATCAATAATTATGTTGAGAATCAGATCACAACATCCACCAGCTCCACAGAAGAAGCAGGGCCTCCCTCTGGGCAGTCTCTGTATGACAAATTAGAAAATTTATATTTTATTGAGCATGAGATAAATCATGTGTTTGAAGTGCCTCCAAATTTCTACAGATATACAGAAGCAGATGAAACACTTGTAAAAATAAGGAGACATCAGCTACCTCCAGCTGATTGGTGGCAGGAAATGTTGGAAGTTCTGCCCAGGTGATTCCACTATATTATTTCTTTTTGTGAAAATTTAGATCTCAGTCATAGTACAGGTCATCAGATAATCCAGCAAGCAGATATCACAAGAAGCATCCGTACAGTGACTCATAAAAGCACTCAGACAACAGGCTCAATTAATGCAGAATTAAAGGCACAGATACAACCAACTTTGTTGATCCAAAAAGTCAAAAATTGTCTGACAGAAAGATAGCTGCCATCTCAACATTAATTGCTGTAGTTATTTCTTGCATTTAATTTTTGTAAGAGAGTTGGTGGTGCAATTTATTGCACAATAACTCACCTTCTAGATATTTTGTATCCTATTTTTGTATATATATCCCCTCAAAGAACGTATTGAGGGTCGGTTGTAGTGAAACTCTTTCAGAAGAGCTGTATTGTATATCTGAGACCTTTTGATAATACAAATTGCTGGTGGAGTTCCTGGTTCCTATACTGTCTGAAGGTGGAAATGAATGACTGTGTTATGTTGCAGAATTCCTGTGTCATTTGCTGGAACAATAAGTTATTCTAAACCGTGTTCTTGTCTTTCTGTGTATGCAATAATTCATATATGTTCATGATCATAGTAAATAGAGAAAAAGAATAGCTTAGGATTTGTTTGAATACAACCTATGCTCAATCTCTATTTCTAAATATGTTTTCTTCTAGATTAGCCATGGATATGAATTCTTAATTGCTCATGTCTAAACTAATTCTCTCACTGTGAATATTGTTTAAGAATTCTTAACTGCTCTTAAGCATTGCTTTCAATTCTCCCTTTGTTAGCATAGTGGAAGATTCTCAATTGCCTTTCACTCTCTAATTACATAGCTTCATTACCTAATTTCAAAAAATTGTTCCACAGATGCCTATCTGGCTTTGCAACAATACTCTGTCTTCAGAAACATACTTCAGCAGCACACTTCCCTGAACTCCATTGCCCAATGGCCCAAACTGTTATGTAATTTATACCTCAGCTCTGTTTGAATTCACCAACCAACCAAATTCAAAACAAAATCAGCACGCCATAACTAGCCTAAAATCACCCACCAACAAAGTTAAATCATAAAGAGAGAGCCCTCTCTGGTTGCAGGTAGGTTAGGACTTGTAACTAAAAGATTGGTTAGTGGTTACCTCGGCCGTATTCCCTTTAGGAAGCAAGGAAAAACCTGAGTGATAACAGGAGGTAGACCATGTCCTCTGCTGGTGGCAGGGGTAGCCTGGGTAGGTGGCGTCACCTAGAAACATTACAATCTCCCAATCCTGAAATCCTGAAAAACTGATAAGTCTATTGGAGTTTGAATGAAATCTAAAATTCTACTTTCTCCATATGAAATCCAATGAGGCTGGAACCACTCTCAAACATCCTGAGTCATTTCATGGTAATGTCAAAAATTTATGTAAAAGGATGAAAATGAAGATTAAGTAGAATGTCACTTTTACTTTAAGAATTTTACATTGCCATGAATCGCATATCAATACTAGGGCCTAGACTTGATCTTTAAGCTACCCCACTCCAAAATTATTTGTTTCTTTAAAAAAAATTACATTTCAAACATTTAGCATCCCTTAAAAAACCAAAAAAAACATTATAAAACCTCGTTGTCGGAGACCCCCACGATTTTTTCAATAAAAATCGGCAAAACAAAATATCGGCGATTTTTTCGTTTATTTATCGCGATTTTATCAGCAAGGGGAAAATCACGATTTTTTCATTTTATTGCGATGTTATCGCGATTTTCACAACACTGCTCCTTACAATTCAACATAGTCCAACCCATGATCACTTAGATGAGTGTTCAATTTATAGGGAGATGAAGGAGGTTATGTCATAAATGGTGGTATTGAATGGCCTTCCATACTTAGAATTAGTGCCATGGAGGAAGGGATGAGAGGATAGGATTCATCTTAACTCATTCCTCATCCATTTTCGAGATCATAGGAGTTGATAAGTGAGGGAACCTTCTAGATGACTCTAAAAGATAAGAATATTCCCCAAACCCTATGTGAATTTTGCCCAATCTCGCCCAATGCAGGTGAATGAAGGCCTAAGTTCTCTACAGAGCACCCTAACATGGACTTAACTGCTCTGCAATGCACCCTTACGTTGGCCTCCATGTGCTGGTCCCTCTAGAGGTCATTTCAAGATGTCTTCAGGTCATGAAACTGTCTGGGAAGGAGGCATTCAAAAGGGTGACTTGTTTAGGGCATGTAGCAACTAAAATTAGGGTTTGATGAGCCATAAAACACTGATCTAGATGATGGGAGTGAATATATGATCTGAAGTCGAACATGGGAAGACAACGTCTGATTACCATCCAATGATGTAAGCTGTTAACAGACGCGAGAGAAATCACCGATAAAGATAATGATTGTCAAGGTACTGTAGTGCATTCTGCATGGTGTGAATGGATGACTTGATGTCGAACACCACACAAAGTCTTTCATTCGAAGGCCATTGATGTAAACCTATCACTGAAATCGAGAAACCTGCCATTATTGTATGCAAGCCTCAAGGTACTCTAAGGGTGTTTATAAGTCAGCTTCTTAGATAATGAGATGATGTCACAAGAAGAAACTCATCGTAGGAGGGCCTTCATGTATGCCACATCAACAACACGAAATGAGTGTAGTGATTTTCGAGATGGAATTTGACTAATGACACAAGGTTTAGGAATGGTGGTCATGAAAATGAACGTTTATGGTATTGCAAAGGATAAATTTTTACTAGATGACTTCTCTTGAACATGTTGGCGACACTAAAATGAATTGGTAGCATTGACCCAAAATAAAGTGATGGATGGTATGATAGATCAACGATATGATAACCATCAAGCTGATAACCCAACCCAAATAGTCACGATGATGGAGTGAAAGTGTCATGTTCAAGAGCAACCTGCTACCATAAAGTGGTTTTCCCCCTTTTCCATTTTCCCCAGTCATTTCTAATGAATACCTCCTTATTTTTTATTAAGCTTGAGGAGGATAACATATGCTTGTTGTATAATTCCACTCTTCGAGTGAATCCATCACTATTTGATGTTTTAATGAGTCTAGCGAAGGTGAAACTCGGTCTTGTCTAGATGGACACGTTTGTCACTATTTGATGTTTTAATGAGTTTAACAACAAAGATAACTCAGTCCTTTTCATGTTTAGAGAGTTTGAAAAGGGACAAAAAGAAAACTCCATATGTTCTTTTTCGTAGATTTGTCTCTCAAGCCCAAAAAAGCGTAAAACAATACGAGAGAGAACCTATTTATAATGTTCGATAAACGTACTCATTTTTCGTAGTTAATCTATCTCAGCCCGAAAAATGGTTAAACTTATACTAAGTAGATGTCATTTCCAATTTGTTAAAGAGTTGAAAAGGACAAGCACTCGACAATCTTTTCATATTTTGAGAGTCTGAAAATAGCTTAAAGAGGACTCCACTTTGAGGAATGAGTGGTGTCTAGGATAGAAACTAGTTCCGGTTACGTACGAACTTCTCAAAACATGTTGATTTATGTGAAGCGGTTGGCTAATAAGACCACTCATTGCAACTGTTCCTCAAAAAAGGGTAAAACAACCAAGTGAAAGCATATGATCGGCCAAGCATATAGTGACGATGGAAGGAGAATAACCAAGTCTCATTTGACGGAAGAGGCTGATAAAATGGCAATCACGAGGGTTAAAATGGAGATGGGTTCATTTTTACACAAGTTTTAACCATAGGGAATTATGCTTGGATTAAGTTTCATGTTTACATAAGATTGAAACGAAAAAAACTATGCTTGAGATTGGTTTACATGCCTCCACCAAGATGACTCGATTCTAGGTGCATACCCCCCATGCTTCATTAATTCACCTTAAACACTGATATGGATGATGGGAGTGATGTTTCCAAATTGATCTGTAATAGGTATTCCCTTCCATGGGTTGGGTAGCCCTGAGGAAAACCGCTCACATGATGACCTACAATAACCTCCTCTAAATCAAGTTTTTGTTGCACTCTGGTTTGGACCATGGGATGGTGAAGGATTTTAAACTCCCTACTAATTCAAATTCTATGTGTCAATCTAAGCGATCGATGGGTGTTATTGGAAGCCTATCCCCGATGCTACACCTAACTACACATATTGTTTTTTCCCTTATTCCCAAGTGGGCTTAATATATGTATGTTGAATTATTAAGGTGTAGTGTTTCATGTCTTGGCTTGGTAATGTTAACCAAGATCACATTCACTTAGTGCGTGAGTGTGTGAAAATGATGTGTCAAGTGTATGAGTTAACTGAGCATGTTTTATGGTGCCATGCACCGTTGAAAATAAAGTACTGAAAAACTGTAAATAATGTTGAAAATCTATAGAAAAATAAACAACAAATCAAGCAACCAAAACCCCACCCAATAAGGCTATAAATAACTAAAAAAGGAGGAGGAAAACAAGATACTCAAAGACACACAAATGTCCAAAGGATCTAATGTCTAAGGGATTGTGATATAAAGGCACAAGTCTGCTATAAATGGTGTAGACAAACAACAAAAACCAGAGGTGAAAAATGCTGCAAATGATAGGAAAGAAGCTCTAAAACCTAGGACATACAAGGGGATCCTAAGGGGGCAAGGAAACACTAAATTCTAAAGGGAGTTAAATGGTGAAGAAATGTATCCTAGAGGGCTAGAAAATAGTGGATCAGACCCTGAAAATTAGTGGCTAAAAGATGCTATAACCTAGACTCCTCAACTCAAAGAATCTCTTCCTAAAAAGGTGGCGGTGTACTCCAAACCATAGAGGGAAATTTCCTTCCTCAAAGAGAAAATAATGAGAAACTCTAGGACTAGGGGTGACTCTGGACAAAATAGAAACTCTACCTAGAACACAGACAAAACAATCAAAATTTTTGATTTTGTTTTTTGGAAAAAGTCAAAGCATAGTTTCTAACTTGAATAGTGCATTGGAATGCAGGAAACATGCCAAAAAGTGTGTTCTAGAATGTAGATACTAGGTTGAAATGTGTGTTTTTCTCCCCAAACTCCTGGTCTGCCGATCTTGCCCAGATTGTGCCATATCCTACTCACTTGGTAAGAGTGACCTGCGGAAAGATCTGGAAAACCAACAAAATCCAAAAATTTGAAAAAAAAGAAAACTAAAAATAGAAATCGAGAGGCTAAAATCAACTGAAGAAAATACTGAAAACTACTCAAAATGAAAATCACCAAGGATCTAAATTACCGCACCAGTGGAGTCACCATTTATTGACAACAATGTAGCTAAAAACCCAATGGATTCACCATTTGTTAGTGTAAATATTTCGGGAGGATGTACAAAAAATGATTCACTTTAATTAGTGGTGACAAGTGACCCTAATAACAAGTTGTGGCTATTTACACTTCAGATTTGCAATGATAAAACAAGAAAAATCTGCAGCAAAGAGATTGTATGCGATCCAAAACATGAAACAACAAGAAAAATTGATGTGATAACCCAATAGACAGAGAATTTTTAAATGAAGAATATTTTATTAAATACACCTTGTGAAGGAGATCTACAACAAGGGTCTGTAAAACCCCCTTCCTGGGATGGGTCCTTTGATGTCCTTGCACTTCAGTAATCATTTCTCTCCATCAATGTGTGAAAAACCCAAAACAAAGAATGGAACTCAAGTGATAGCTCGAATGTGAGAAGACGTTAGTGATGGCGATGGTAATGATAATGGTGAAGAATGAATAAAAAACCCTCTTATTTATAACAAAGTATTGGGTTGATCTCGAAAATGGAAAATAATAAAATAATATTGACCAAATCAAGATCTAATTGTTGGAATACTTTATTATATTTTTTGGAGAGAGAAAATATATTCAAAATAGTCAAATATCTTTATTTAGAAATAATTAATAAATAAAATGATTTATTGATAAATTCACGAGGATTAAGAAAGGTGTGAAATAGAAATAATTATTAAATAATGATTTAACGATTATTCCAAAAATAGGATTAAGGAATAGTAGATAGATAGTGATTTATTTAATAATTCCAAGGTGATTTAGTTAAATGTGACAATGAATAATCATCAAATAATGCTGTAATAATTATTCCTAGAGAAAATTAAATAAATAACGATTTATTCAATTATTCTCATGGGGTTTTCTAATTTTAATAATAAATAATTTAATAATAGTGGTTTATTAAATCATTTCCTATGGTCAAAGTGATTTTACTATGGTAAAATTAATCCTACATGGTGTATTTCGATCCACCTAGTTAGAAATGGCCAGTTGATAATAACTATCCCCATAGGAAATATGATTTATTAAGTGAAAGAAGCTACTATTGTCAATGATTTAGCACAAGTGATGCCTTGAATCCAAGCAACTATGGAAAAACAAAAAATTAGACCACCAAGCATCAATGGTCAAAGTAAAAGGTATAACCACTCAACGATCTATTTTTTTTTTTATTGACCCTGGAGCTAACCTAAGTTATGATTCACCCTAATTTTTTGGTGTTAATTTCCTTAAAAAAAAGCACACGGTACCATGGTTGGTCCAACTAGCTACATGGACAAAAAGAAAAGTGACTCAGTTAGTGGAAGCATGACGATTGAAATAAATGCGTTACATACATAGAAAACATTGAAAATATTTCCTTTAGGTTCCTGTGATGTTGTGATGAACATGGATTGGTTGGAAACACAATGGGACAAGTTATATTGCTACAATAAGAATTTGGATAATGGACATCCTAATATCCTTATATCCATATTAAAACATGTGATTGTAAGACAAGAATTATTGATGCAATTTAAGAAATGAAATAGGAAATGATGCCAATTCTATGCTATTCATGTACTATAATAAAAAAATAGTGGAAAGTTAAAGCTTGAGTATTATCCCATATTGCAAGAGTTCCAAGATCTATTTCTGGAAGAGATACTAGGATTGGAACCTAATTTAGATATGTGATTAATGATAGAGGTCATTGTAGAGCTGTAACAAGGGCCGTTTTCACCTCTAGTTATCTCACATTACAAGTCAATCTGGGAACGTTTTTGTTATTGCGAAGGGTATCTCAATTTGAGGCGATTTGTCAGAGTAATGCTTCGTAGTATAGATCTAAGGAATACAAGAGTAAATGGATGCTAAGCTATGCTAAATTACTTCTACATAAAGAATTCACACATGGCAACTTTGTCAGTCAAGGGTACGGAAGCAGTAACCCATCCCTTTAGAAACTGATAAAGGAAAAGAAATTAGAGTATGGATCATGGATCTGGGAGCATAATAGCGTCTGCTGTGTCTCACGACAGTCTTGATCCTCCTCCCACACAATATCAATGAATGCAAGTAAAAGGAATAGCAAGAAGATAGAATGGAACGGCAATTCAGAAATGGAACAGCAACTTGGAAATGGAACAGCAGTAAAAAGGAATAGCAGTAAAGAAACTAAATCTCGCGAGTTCAACACTCTTAATTCTTGGCATCCACTCACATACAAATAAAGAGAAATCTTTTGTACAAGTAGACAGTTAATCAAATGGAAAAACAAATCACCATAAACAGGAAACGTCAATCATATACAAACATAATCTGAAACGATTACCAGTAGTTCATTACTTCAACCATATGTAGCTGAAACATTCCACCTATAAAGTCTGTAACGGAAGTGAACAACTTAGAACAATGTTATGTAATCAATTCTGGCAATATGCTGTAAGCTCGTTACAAAGATTTACAAAAGGAAAACTACTGATAAACAAGTATGGAACAGCATGTACATATATCAGATTATAGAAGACAATAAACAAACCATACAAAGCCAAACTGTAATGATACAATCAGCCAGTGTCCGTTGGAGCCGGGCCCTTAGCTCTCAATGGCACACCGCTGTAACTTACTTCAGATGCAAAGGGGAAATAACACCAAATATATTATATTAACGCATCAATGATAGTACAGCAAAACTAAGTCTCAAAGAGACTCGATAGTCTGAGTATAACCAATAGTGCAGCTTATAAAACAGAAAGTAAAAATACAAAATATATCTGATATATCTTAAGTCTTCGATGCCGTCCCTTCTTATACAAGTAATGGCGGAGTTAACTAAACAACAAAATAATTGAACGTAATGATCCCTCAGGATCAAAGATCCTGAGGGATCTGTTAAACAGTTAACTCCTTTCTTTTTTTTCTTCCTAGTCTTCCGCACTGACAGTCCTTCATCTCATCTTGGATTGATCTGCCTTGATTTACTCGCCCTGGTCTGGACTTTATTCAGAATTATGGGGACAGCTGTTATCTGCTCATGGGACTCTTGTTTAGCACCGCGCCTTCTTACTTTTGTCCTTTCCTGAATGAAAGAAGATATTTTCAGTGATTGGATCATTTATATTCATTCTCATTGTATTCTCCCTATTATATAATAAAGAAAAGATTACAACTATTGCTTGAAACACCACTAAGTTATGCGTTAAAACATACCTTTTGAATGCTCTACACACCCCCCGACTTACTCTGTTTCATGGCCTCATGAAAACGTTATAATTGACATGGAGAGCTGTAAGAGAATAGGTGGGAGAGGGCACTTCGTGAGGAGGCCTGCAACCATGGTGAGCAACCAAATGATCAAAGAATTGGTTCAGTTGATCTGCAGGCATATCATACAAGGCCTGGTACCCAGGTGCAGGATGCCAAATAATTGGGCTACGGAACCGGTATCCTAACCAAGACGGCCCAGCACGCAGGATGTGCTGGCCGTAAAGGGCCAACCGTTCAGCAGCCAGCTCAAAATTCTCGTACTTGAATGGCTCCCTGAGCTGAATGTTTGGGGAAGAAACCCGATAGCGGAATTTGGCAGACTCCAGGGCAGAATCCTTAATAGCCAGAAAGTATTCCAAGCTATTTCGGATCAAACCCTCATGCATGGGCCCTAGTAGTTCCATGACACCCGGGGTTCTCATAAGGCGTTTGTGTGATTGCCATAGTTGAACGGGGTCTCTAGGCTCGGCCCTGACCCATAGATCTAGGCTGTTCTCCTGCCTCTGGAAGGCATTGTAGGCCTTGAGCCACTTCAACTGGTTGACCTTGAATGAAATGAAGGCTTGTAGCTGTACATCTCCCACAAAAGGGCCAGGGTTTAAATCAGTTTCCTGCTCCAGCACCATATTGTGCAGATAGAACTCACATAGGGACCGTTGGACCTTAACCCCATAATGTTTACAACAATCAATAAAATCGTTGACAGTATTAATCTGAATGGGGGCACCCGCCCTGACAACTTTTATCTTCAGTCTTAAGTATCTTTCAAGGAGAAATAAAGCATAATTCTTTGTAGGGGCTTTGCAAGTCAAAACATCATCATACAGCGAACATACAGTGTCCAATTATTTAATAACAGTGTCTAGTCGACGTGTTACCTTGGCAACCTTCTCCTGTTCCTTCTGCCATCCTTCAAAGGCCTGACTTTCTGATTGACTCATGTTCCGCAGTTGCTGCTGCAGTTCTTCATGTTTTTCCCAGGGGATCATTTGTTCCCTTAACTGCTCAGCTTCCTACTGCAACTCCTCGTATTTTTCCCGAGGGATCCTTTGTTGCCTTAGCTGGTCAGCCTCCTGTCGGGCCTGCTTCATCTCGTGGTGCAATGCCTTAGTTTTTGGATCCATTCTCCATGATTTCTCAGAGGCAGGGAGTCTCACCTGGATCTTCCTGTTTCGCTGCCTGGTTGCCTCAGTTTGAACTGCTTTGCTTTCCCTTTCTTTCTTAACATGAATGAAGGGGTATGATGGCCCCTCTGTAAATGGAATGTCGTCTTGCGGTTCGGTCTTGATTGGAACGGCAGCTGGTCCCACTGGGCTATTTGGAACAGCAGGCTGTTCCTCATTGTTAATAGGGGCGGAATTCTGCTGTTCCATACCAGATGGAACGGCATTTTGTCCTTCAGTGCTGGCTGGAACGGTCGTAGGTCCATCGGCGGAGTATTGACCTCCAAGGTGCCTATGAGCCCCTTGCCTTCTCATCCGATGGTACCCTACCACATTTATTCTTCTTTTTCTTCTTATCGCCCCCCTTATTCTCAGACTGGCTTTCAAACTTTGAATTTTCTGTCGAAGCTGGGCTATAATGTTCAGCAGCCTCTACTGTCTCTTTCTCAATTTCTTGATTTCCCTGGCCTCGGCTGTGGGCACATGAGCGGCCCTTATTTCTGCTCCTCTTTCATCGAGGGTTTCCTCTGGTATTATGGGAACGGACTCTTCCCGACAATCATTTTCATTCTCTGAGACATCAGCAGGTGGGTCTTCTCCCGGTGTCTTGGGAACGGGTTGTTCCTGGTCGGTATTTACATTTTCCTTCTCAACAACAGGGGGGTTTTCTCCTCCTGCCGTTCCTTCATGCAATTCTTCATGCGCTTCTCCCTCGGAGGGTAATTCAGGAGGGTCTGCTGGACTGGACGGTGAAACATAATCTCCCAGGCTGGCCAAGATGGTGGCCAGCTCTTCTTCTCCCATGGGAACTTGTGGAGGGCTGTCCCCCAATTGTCCCATCTCTTCCTCCTGAATTGGTTGTTCTGTGGCTGTCTCCGGCTGGCTGGCCTCGGCCTCTGAGTCAGAATGGTCATTTCCTTCCTCCTGAATTGGCTGTTCAGTGGCTGTCTCCGGATGGCTAGCCTCGGCTTCAGAGTGTGAATGTTCACTCCCTTCCTCCTGAATTGGCTGCTCAACGGCCCCCTCCGGATGGCTGGCTTCGTCCTCAGAGTCAGAACGTTCATTTCCTTCCTCGGCTTCTGCTCTGTCCTCAATTTGTTCCTCATTTTCCCCCGAGGGTTCCTGTTCTGGTACTGGTGGTTCCTCTGTTATTTCGATCGGCTGGTCGATGCTTAGCTAGATTTTCTCCAGCCTGCCTCTTATCCTTGCCAACCGAGCTGACTTCCTATGCCTCTCAGGCTGTTCGGGTGTGCTGGCCACCTGTTCTTCCTCCACCATCTTTCTGCGTTTTTTAGCTTGCTCTAGGGTGCCAGAGGAATGCCTACGTTTCGAGGCAGCACGTTCTCCTGTGGCCTGTTCCTTATGTTTCTCTTCCTGTCCCGATGCTCTAGAGGAATGTTTTCGTTTAACTGATTTCGTGCGCTTCTTGGGTTGCTCGGGTGTATCCGAGGGGTGCTTAGGTTTTGGCAATTCTCTGGGCTTCTTAGGTGCTTCAGAGGTACTAGCGGGGTGCTTAACCTTTGGGGATGGCAATGCCACTCCCCCTCCTATTGCTGTAATAAGCTCCCTCTAGTTACTCTGCTGCTGAGTGAGACTGTAGCTCACTATCAGGCGAATCAGCCCATGGTGGCTAACCACTACGTCTTCATGGTGTGCCTTTTTCAGGCATTGAGAGGCATCATGCAGTAATGAATTTAACAATGCGGGAAGGTTCACAGAACACTTTCCTTTTAATACAGCAAGGAGCTTAAGGTGACGCGGTCTTACCACATCTTTTCGCCCCTCACAGGTGATGTAGCTCTGCACTACCTTTGCTAGTTCGCTCCAAGGTTCTCCTAGCATTGCCGACAACACTCCTTTTCCCTTCACTATCAGCTTCTGTCCTTCGTCTTGGAAAATTTCTATGGTCTTTTGCAGTCTTTCTTTCTTTCTCATCCATGTTGGTCCTGAGGCTGGTAGTCCTGTTACTTCCGCGATTATTTCCTCCGTGACCATTATCTGCTTCCCACCTACTACGGAATGTTTTTCCTGTAAATTCTGCAAGAATTCCATGGCCACATTTTCATTTGATTCACGCAGGCGGCTAAAATAAGTTAGCCACCCTGCCCTTTCTAGGATCGCCTGAGCAGTTTCGGAGACTTCTAGCTTACTGGGCTCGCTTCTGATAGCCTTGCCTCCCATGGTTCCGTTTCGGGATCTAGATGGAACGACAATTACCAGTCGCAAAAGAACGTAATCGCAGCAAAAAAACACAGAGCATGCATGAAAATAGTTTGTAAATAACAACTCTTTGCAAAAATAGCATTATCATGCCGTTAACCCATATCGTACCTTTGTACCATATCATTTCCGAATGATGAGCTAACACGTGGCCGGCGGAGTAATGAGGTCGCCCCCCCCCCACGCAATATGATAGGCTGCCCCAGCCGTCAAATAGAGGAAGGGCCGCCATCCTGTCATCAAGTCATAAAGAAGCAGCATATGGAGGTTTGCCATGCTTTAGATTAGACAAATAAATACCGATATCGAGGCAAAGGATAGATCGCGTTTTGTATAAGCCTGTGTGATGTGATGCGAGACAGGAGGATAGGACATCTGGCGCTCATATAAAGCCTGCGGTAGTCATAGTCGATACCTTTGCCATGATTGGCGGTGATAGGTATTCATGCGACCTATCCATCAAAGTGTAAGCTATAATTATTACGAGGATAGAAAGAAGTATTTTACTATGATCCTAATTGGTGTAAATATTATGACTCCGATACCATTAACAGAGCTCTACTGCCGACAAGTGTTCATAACCTTGGCAGAGTTGTTTATTTCACCATGGAACCATTATCCTTTGTGTATTTTTGAAGAGAAATTCTTGTCAAAATGCAGGCCATCATGCTGGCTTGGTAACTAGATAACCATGATGCCATTCACCAGAGAGGCGCGAAACATGGGCAGGCTGGCTCGTAATGAGACCCCCTGTTCCAAGGTTAGTTTATGTAGCGAACCTGTTGGACCATTTCCCTGGTGTGGTGGCCATTGATGGGAATGCCACTTCGCTTCCAATCTTATGATCATAGTAGGCTGGTTCTTTAATGAAACCCCCTATCTTGCATTTGACAGATAATTTTTCTTTTTATTTTTCTTTTGCTCTTTTTTTTTCTTTGAAACAGACTTTTGCTCTTGTGCAATTACACATAAGGGTGGTTCAGTCCTCCTTAAGAGTGGGAATGGCGGAAGAAGTCTTGTTATCCCAATAGGAGAATATAAATCTTCTGTTCTTATTTCCAAGTAATAATAGAGAAAATTGCAGGGACTCAACATGATAAAGATTTCCAATAAGGCAGAGAAGGTGAGACTATGATAGTCAGAATGAGTGTGTGGATCCTTCCTTTGCTGTTGCATCAATACTAGGGCTATTAAAGATAGCGATTTATGATAAGCTGATCTCGGTATATTTTGGCTGTTATATTCATTGCATAAGTATATAGCTGCTCTTTATGGCCTTGGAAAGAGAATGGACAACACATCCTTCGTCTGAACGGAACGGATCAGCAAAAACACAGAATTGCTGTTCCTTTTTGAAAAGGAACAGCAAAAATCAAAAAGTGCTGTTCCTTTTGAAAAGGAACGGAAAAACACACAAGTGCTGTTCCTTTTGAAAAGGAACGGCAAAAATCAAAAGGTGCTGTTCCTTTTGAAAAGGAACGGAAAAACACACAATTGCTGTTCCTTTTGAAAAGGAACGGCAAAGATCAAAAAGTGCTGTTCCTTTTGAAAAGGAATGGCAAAACACACAAGTGCTATTCCTTTTGAAAAGGAACGGCAAAAATCAAAAAGTGCTGTTCCTTTTGAAAAGGAACGGCAAAAATCAAAAAGTGTTGTTCCTTTTGAAAAGGAACAACAAAAACACACAAGTGCTGTTCCTTTTGAAAAGGAACGACAAAACACACAAGTGCTGTTCCTTTTGAAAAGGAACGACAAAAATCAAAAAGTGCTGTTCCTTTTGAAAAGGAACGGCAAAAACACACAAGTGCTGTTCCTTTTGAAAAGGAACGACAAAACACACAAGTGCTGTTCCTTTTGAAAAGGAACGGCAAAAATCAAAAAGTGCTGTTCCTTTTGAAAAGGAACGGCAAAACACACAAGTGCTGTTCCTTTTGAAAAGGAACAGCAAAAGACACAAGTGCTATTCCTTTTGAAAAGGAACAGCAAAGAAAACCATATATACGAAATTTACAATTTTATATACAAAATGTGGTAAAGGATGAATTTCTTACTGATCTAAAGGTGAGGAAGTTTTTGCTTCCTCGCCCATAATCGTAATATTAGTGTCCTGGCGTAGCTGCTGACAAAAAGATTCCCGAGTGAGAGGTTTGTGGTACAGACGAACTCGGTGGCCGTTTGCCTTAAATGTATATCCAGACCCATCGATTGTGATTAGAGTAAGGGTCCCATTGTCATGGACTTTTTGAATCTCGTATGGTCCCAACCAACGAGTCTGAAGCTTCCCCGGGAAATCTTGAAATCTAGAATCATATAACAGAGCCCAGTCTCCTTCATGAAATATCTTGTCTTTAATGAGCGCATCATGCCACTTGGCTCGCTGCTGTTGAATGAGTGCTGTATTTTGTAATGCAGAGAGCCTTGTTTCATCTAACTCATTAATTTGCTGTAATCGATTTTTCTGTGCTTCACTTAAATCCAATCCAACTTCTTGGGCAGTTCGCAGCGTTTGGATCTCGAACTCTATAGGAAAAATGGGCTGCTTTCAAAACACTAAGTGATATGGTGAATAGCCGGTGGTGCTTCTCCATGTGGTTCGATAAGCCCACAGTGCCTCAGGTAGTCGGGCGGCCCAATCACGGCGATGTGAGGCAACAGTTTTTGTCAAAATAGACTCTATTACCTTATTGATGCTCTCCACTTGCCCATTTGCCTGTGGATGGTATGGGGTAGTAATCTTATGCTAAACATGATAGTTATTGAGCATTGCAGCTAATTTATGCCCCACAAATTATGGTCCTCCATCTGTAATCACTTCCCTTGGAAGACCATAACGTACAAACAAATGGAGCAAGAACTGTATTACCGAATCTTCTGTAGCTCTAGACAAGGCCTCCGCTTCAACCCATTTGGTAACGTATTCAGTTGCCACCAAAATATAGGTTCTTTGATTTGATGGCGGGTTGATGGGTCCGACGAAGTCCAGAGCCCAGCGTTCGAAAGGTTCGATCACTAATTGAGGCCGCAAAGGCATTTCATCTGCTGGACCAGGTCGTCCTGCACGCTGACAGCTATCACAGGCCTGAAAAATTTTTTCGCATCTTTGAAAATTGTAGGCCAGTAATACCCCGTTTGTAATACTTTATGTGCTGTTCTTCGTTCGGCGAAATGTCCTCCACATGGCCCGTCGTGGCAGGCTTTCAATATATCAAAGATTTCGTCCTCCCGAATACATCTTCTGATTTCCATATCTGCACCTGTGTGAAACAAATAGCCCCCAACCCACGAAAATCGATTGCTTTTCTGAACAATCTGCTTCCGTTCATTGGGGGTTAAATGTTTTGGAAGTTTACCTACTGCAAGATAGTTAGCAACATCAGCGTACCAGGGAGTCTGAATGGCAACAGCAAATAAGTGTTTTTCTGGAAATTGGTCCTCGACTGCTGCTGTTTCAACTGATTTTGGTATTCGTGAAAGAAAATCAGCTACAGGGTTCTCCTTGCCCGGTCGATCTCTAATTGTAATATCAAACTCCTGCAACAGGATCAAACACCTGGTTATTCTTCCATTTGTAACAAGTTTATTTGCTAAATACTTAATAGCAGAATGGTCTGTATACAAAATAACGGGATAGCCTGTAATATAGTGTCTAAATTTATTAACAGCGTGTATCACAGCTAAGAAATCTTTTTCGGTGACAGTGTAATTTAATTCAGCCGGGGCCAAATTTTTGCTGATGTAATAGATAGCGTATGGTCTTTTATCCTCTTCTTGGCCTAAGACTGCACCGATTGTTGTGTCTGAGGCGTTAGTTGAAATTTGGAATGGTAAATTCCAATTAGGTCCTCGGAGAACTGGAGCTGTCGATGCCAACTTCTTTAATTCTTTGAAGGCTCGATCACATTTCTCTGTCCATAAGAAATCAACATTTCCAGTTAATGCATGTAAAGGTGTAGCAATATGTGAATAATGTTGTATGAATCGTCTATAATACCCAGAAAAACCAAGAAAACTGCGTACCTCTGTTTGATTAGTGGGGGTCGGAATAAGCAAAAGTATTTGAATTTTAGCCGGGTCTACCTGAATACCAGAGTTGAAATATAGTGTCCCAGAATGAGTCCTTCGGTCATCATCATGTAACACTTTTCGTGACTCAAGAAAAGCCTGGTGGCGATGCAGCATTCTAGGACTTTTTTGAGAGTATCTAGAGCTGGAGCAAAGTCATCTCCATATGGTGTGAAGTCGTCCATGTAGACTTCCAATCCATCATTGATTAAATCTGCAAAGATGCTAAGAACAACCCTTTGGAATGTGGCTGGAGCATTACATAATCCAAAAGGTAAGACTCGATAAGCGAACATTCCCCAGGGGCAAGTAAAGGTAGTCTTATCCTGGTCTTCAGGGGCAATCTGAATCTGATTGTATTCACTGAATCCATCCAAGAAAGAAAAGAATTTCTTGCCTGCTAAGGTGTCCAGTACCTGATCTATGAATAGGAGAGGTAAGTTATCTTTTTGTGTAGCTTTGTTTAATTCTCTATAATCGACACAGATCCTCCATTTCCTGTTCTTTTTAGGTACTACCACGAGTGGAGAGATCCATTTGCTATCAGAAATAGGATAAATAAAATTAACGTTTAGAAGTTTCTGAAGCTCATCTTTTACAACGTCTTTTAAATGGGGATTGAGTATTCTTTGCGGTTGACGAATAGGTCTTGCATCTTTCTCGATATAAATACGATGTGTGCATAGCTGGGGATCAATCCCTTTCATATCGGGATAGTCCCATGCAAATGCCTCCTGATACTTTCCTAACAGCTGGATGAGTTTTGTCTCTTGCTCTGGTGTCAGATTAGCGTTAATATTTAAAGTTTTCCCCGGTTCAATTTGCACTACTTTGCTATTAGTGACAGAAGTCACAGGTATGATTTGGTCATGTCCGTCTTTCAGGGGATCCTCCTCTAATTCGTTATCAAATGCCGCTTTTATCATAAAACAGTGTGCATACGATGTGGATTCAGTTTGATTAATGAATTTATTGATGGCATCGTCTTCCGTTTGATCTTTGAAATATAGCGCTTCCTGGACTGTTAATGGGGGTCTAATATTGTCAGTGATATATGAGGCAGGGCGCAGATTGGTCAGTGATGTATGAGGCGTGATGCTTGGCTGCGCTGGAGGGTACAAGATTAAATTTTTAATATCCGGCCCTCTGGTTATGGTCATGTTTCCCTGCCGGCAACCGATATAGGCGTCAGCAGGCTCGAGCCACAGTCTACCTAAAATTAGTGGATGTCCATCTAGTCGGGTTTTTGGATTAATTATCAGGAAATCGTTCGGGTATTCCCAGGAGTCCACTGAAACCATAATATCATACAAGGTGCCTTCTGGTCTTATTACTGATCGGTCAGGTAGTTCTAACAAAGTGGAAGTAGGTTCTACCAATGTAATTCCGAGCTTCTAGCAAGTCGATGTTGTCAGGATGTTAATTGCAGCCCCTAGATCAACTAAGACGTTGGTCAAGGTCTGCCCACAGATTTGAACAGTGACAATTGGGTTTCCAGGGTCCTCGTATTTGACTGGCGTCTCTTTTCCTGATAGGAGGTCAGATAAGGTGCCGACTACCTGGACTTTTGGGTTAGAGGTTACATTTCTTTTTGATTTTCTGCTACACAGGTCTTTTGTGGTTTTTGTATATATGGGGATATCCTGTATAGCTTGAAGGAAAGGAATTCTTATATACAAGTTTTGTAGTTCTCCCAGAATATCAAAATCTGGATATTGTGTTGGTCGCGGAATGGCCAATCGTTCTGGGAAAGGTGGAGGAGATGTAATTACTCGCTGATGGGCTTGGTCTTTACTTACATCTTCCTCTTATGATGGCTGTTCTATAGGTAACTGTTCTTCAATGTGAGTTGTTCTATGTCCCTTGGTTTCTATTATTCGCCCAGATCTTAACTGAAGATCATTGCACTCCTGCAGATCCGGTTCAATCTCTGAGGATTCTGTAATTTGAAGAGATTGAACTCGTCTATTGTTTGGATTAGGGTTGGGTTGGGCTGGGAGCTGCGGTCTCAGGTTAGGCTAGGGATTTTGTTGTAAGGCTGGCAGAGTTGGTTGAGGGAGCGGAATTGATCCTACTAGTTGATATGTCGATCTTGGCCAGTTTGTCTACCAGGGTGAACCTTGCGAAGTAGAAGGGGTCCATTGTGGAGGATATGCATTATTCTGCCAGTATGGTGGGGGATACGGGAAGCTTGGCCAACCAGATTGGTTCATCCAAGGATTCGGAGTAGGAAACATTTGAGGTGACCAATTCGAAAACGGGTGTTGAGACTGGTTTTGCCACATATTCTGTTGCTGAGCATTAAACTGCGGGGGTTGAAAAGAAGAGGAGGGGTCTGAAAACATACCAGATTGCCTTGGCTGCCATTGACGACACTGGTTAATAAAATATGCCGATTCTGGCTCCTTTTCTGCTTCTTTGTATACTGCCTTCAAACCAGGAAGTGAGGGGCAGATTTCAGTCAGGTGGTCCTTGGTACAGATAGCACATGTTTGAACTGTATCGAGTGGGCATTCCTTGTGGCTATGTTTCTTCCTGCATCGAGGGCAGAAGATTGCTAGATTCTGCTCCGCCTCTGCTTGCTTTTGTTTAGCCTGCACAATATCAAGCTATGTAGTTAATGTCCCCAGGATATCAGTTTTAAAATTTTCTAGCAAATTTCCAAGTTCCACACGTGTTACTCCCTCTGTTGATGTTCTGTTATCTCTAGTAAAGCGATCATATTCTGCTGGTTTTATCCTTGTGCTGCCTCTTGAGCTCCTGATACACAGATCAATAATGTCAACGAAATTTTCCTGATAAATGTCTCCTTTCCCCATAAGATTCAACGTTTCAATCCATTGTTCTTTCATACCTCTAATTAATGCGGTTTTCAATACATTATCAGGCAGAGGCAACGATGCATAGGGAGATCTTTGCAAGTTATATTGGAAACGTTGTACATATTCTTCTAGAGTTTCGTTTGGTCTGGCTGACATTTGAAAGATTTCATCTTTTAGCTCTCTTGACCTACAGTAATCCTGATATTTCTTTAAAAAGGCTTCTTTCGTTTGATCCCAATTGTTAATAACCCCACCACCTAAACCCATAAACCATCTCAAGGAAGCCCCTTTTAATGTGGAGGGGAACAATTTTAATTTTTTGGGATCGGTAGTGTAATCGTATCCTCTACATAATACATCAAATTCGAACAATAATGCATCCGGATCCTCCGATGTAAGGCCATGGAATGTGGGGATATGCTGGAGGGGGATGGCTTTCATGGGCGCATTTTCTGCAGAATCTACTATAGGGTATTGCAATGTGGAGGTCTAGGTATTTGGCTGATTCTGCGCCATGGGATCGAATATATGCCAGTAATCTTCAGAAATTTCTAAGAGAGCGTTCCTTGGTTGAGTAGGGGTAGTCTCAACGGGGATAGTTTTGACAACACTCCCTTTATCAGGGATAATGATGGTCCCAATTATCTGAGCTGAATGAATTCCTTCAACAAGAATTTTTGCAGCGCTCCCTTTATCCGGGCTACTTAAAGGCTGGTTTGGTTCAATAGGAGATCTAGGTTCCCCGATTTCCCCTGTTTCTCCTTCTCCTTCGCAAAGGTTACTAAGATTCCCTTCGTGCAATAGTCCAGGAGTCAAATTTTCAATTTCTTGAAAGTCCTGCTCCTCTGTTTGACTGTGCACCTCAGCAAAGGCTTCAGATGGTGATTCTGAGGCCTGAAGGGAACTAGTGGGCTGTTTAGAATTGGTTTTCCTATAACCTACTGATCGCTGAGATTCGGCTTTCTTATATATTTCGTCTATGAAGGTCGTTCGCCCAAGGGTCACCGGCCCCTTGGCTTTTTCGGCTTTAGATGGAGGCTTATGATTTTTTTCAGGCTTTTTCTGCTTAGTCATGCACTCCAATTAAACTGCTAAATCCTATTTAACCAATCAATTTCTACTGGAAAGGCGGACGGTGGAGCAGGGCTTTTACATGCTCCGTACGTAGGTTCTTACCTTCCGTTTTTTAAATCCAATTCCCCCCTAATAGACTCGCACACTACCCTGTTTTAAAAAACAAATGGCTATACCCTTCCCCGGCAACGGCGCCAAAATGTAGAGCTGTAACAAGGGCCTTTTTCACCTCTAGTTATCTCACATTACAAGTCAATCCGGGAACGTTTTTGTTATTGTGAAGGGAATCTTGATTGAGGCCATTTCAGAGTAATGCTAGTAGTATAGATCAAGAAATACAAGATAAAGGATCTAAGCTATGCTAAATTACTTTGCATAAAAAATCAACACGACACTTTGTCAGTCAGGGTACGAAGCAGTAACCCATCCCTTAGAAACTGATAAGGAAAGAAATTAGAGTATGGATCATGGATCTGGAGCATAATAGCGTCTGTTGTGTCCACGACGCCTGATCCTCCTCCCACACAATACCAATGAATGCAAGTAAAAAGGAACAGCAAGAAAGCAGAATGGAACAACAATTCAGAAATGGAACAGCAATTCAGAAATGGAACAACAACTCGGAAATGGAACAACAGTAAAAAGGAATAGCAGCGAAGAAACTAAATCTCGCGAGTTCAACACTCTCAATTCTTGGCATCAACTTACATACAAATAAAGAGAAATCTTTGGTACAAGTAGACAGTTAATCAAATGGAACAGCAAATCACCATAAACAGGAAACGTCAATCATATATAAACATAATCTGAAACGATTACCAGTAGTCCATTACTCCAACCATATGCAGCTGAAACATTCCACTTATAAATTCTGTAACCGAAGTGAACAACTTAGAACAATTTTATGTGATCAATGCTGGAAATATGATGTAAAATCGTTACAAAGATTTACAAAAGGAAAACTACTGATGAACAAGTATGGAACAACATGTACATATATCAGATTATTGAGAACAATAAACAAACCACACAAAGCCAAACTGTAATGATACAATCAGCCAGTGTCCGTTGGGGCCGGGCCCTTAGCTCTCAATGGCACACCGCCGTAACTTACTTCAGATGCAGGAGGAAAATAACACCGAATGTATTATATTAACGCATCAATGATAATACAGCAAAACTAAGTCTCAAAGAGACTCGATAGTCTGAGTTTAACCAACTGTGCAGCTTATAAACAGAAAGTAAAAATACAAGATATTCCAGACGTCCCCGAAGTCTTCAATGCCGCCCCTTCTTATACAAGTAATGGCGGAGTTAACTAAATAAAAAAATAATTGAACGTAACGATCCCTCAGGATCAAAGATCTTGAGGGATCTGTTAAACTGTTAACTCCTTTCTTTTCTCTGCCTAGTCCTCCGAACTGACAGTCCTTCATCTCGTCCCGGATTGATCTGCCTTGATTTACTCGCCCTGGTCTGGACTTTACTTGGTTTTAGAGGGACAACCGTTATCTTCTCATGGAACTCCTGTTTTGCACCGCGCCTTCCTACTTTTGTCTTTTCCTGCAAAAAGAAGATAACTCTTAGTGACTGGGTCATTCGTACTTATTCTTTTTGCATTCTCCCTATTGTATAACAAAGAAAAAGTTACAATTATTGCTTGAAACACCACTAAGTTATTCGTTAAAACATACCTTTGCAATGCTCTACACCAATCTGGATGAAAATGTGAAATTTGAGGTAACAACAGGGACTGATAATAAGATATTTGTCAAGGGTTAGGGCAGAGTCAGTATCTGAGTAAGAAATGGAGAACAAATGATTGTGTCAGAGGTATACTATGTACCTGGTTTGAAATGTAATCTTTTAAGCATTGGATAGCTCATTAACAAAGGTTACAATGTGTTCTTCAAAGATGATATGTGTACAATCAGTGACATACCTCCAAGTAAGAAGATCATTGCACAGGTGCAGATGACCAGCAATAAAATGTTTCCTCTCACACTCAGGGAAGATTTGAAGGAAGAAAGAACTATTGCAGCTGTAACACAAGAAGTATCTCACGAACAAGTGAAAGATGAGAATTGGTTGTGGCACTTGAGATTTGGACATCTCAATTTCGGAGGCTTGAATATGTTGCACAGAAAGGGAATGGTAAAGGGATTGCCATTGATTGAGAAACCAGACAGCTTTTGTGAAGGCTGCATCTTGGGCAAGCAACACAAAGAAAGCTTTCCAGCAAGAAAGAGTATAAGCGCAAAAGCACCCTTGGAAATTGTTCACTCTCATGTGTGTGGACCGCTGCAAATACCATCATTTGCTGGAAATAAATATGTTTTAACTTTCATTGATGATTAGACCAGAAAGACATGGGTGTATATGCTGAAACAGAAGAGTGAAGTGTTTGAGAAATTCCGCCACTTCAAAACTCTTGTTGAGAAATAGTGTGGGCATTATATCAAATTGCTCAGAACAGATAGAGGAGGAGAGTACATCTCCAAAGATTTTCTACGTTTTTGTAGAGAGAATGGCATACAAAAGCAGTTCACCACGAGGTATACACCTGAGCAAAACGGTGTTGCCGAAAGAAAGAATAGGACTATTCTTGACATGGTTAGAAGTATGCTGAAGGCAAAACACTTGCCGCATGAGTATTGGGCATAAGCTGTCACTTGCACAGTTTACATCTTGAATAGATGCCCAACTAAAGCTGTCATGAACAAAATACCAGAAGAAGCATGGAGTGGTCAAAAACAAACTGTCACTCACATGAGAGTATTCAGTTGCGTAGCAGACGCACATGTACCGAATCAGTTAAGGAAGAAGCTTGACAGTAAGGGGGAGAAGTGTGTCTTTTTTGGCTATAAGATGAGTCAAAAGCATACAAACTCTATAATCCATCCACCAAGAAATTGATAGCAAGCAGAGATGTGCAGTTCATTGAAGATGAAGCTTGGGATGGAAGTTTAGAGAAGACAGTGAATGTGAAGACAATTGTGTCTCATGAAGAAGAAGAGGAAGGGACAACGGCAAATAATCCTTCCTTGGTGGCTTCTCCTCCACCACAGCAAGTACAACAAACCACACCACAAGCTGGAACTCGAACAACTTTAAGAAATCAAGGAAGTGCTTCTCCAAGCACACCACAGGGATTCGAGATACCCTCAAGTTCGGATGGAACTCCAAGCACACCAAGAAGACCAAGATTCAGAAATCTGAATGAGATTTATGAACAAGGAGAGGTAAGTAACAATACTAGTCTGAATTCATTATTCGCTTTGTATTGTCATGTTGATGACCCAGTTCATTTTGAAGATGCTATAAATGAAGATAAATGGATTGAAGCAATGAATGAAGAAATTGGTGCAATTGAGAAGAGTAAAAAATGGGAGTTAGTGGACCTCCCTGAAGGCAAAGATGCCATTGGAGTTAAGTGGGTCTATAAGACCAAAAGATTTGTTGAAGGCAAGATTGACAAGCACAAAGGAAGACTTGTTGTGAAAGGCTACAAGCAGCAACAAGGCAAAGACTATGATGAAACCTTTGCACCAGTAGCAAGGATGGAAACAGTCAGAACAATGTTGTCTATTACGGCACAACACAAATGGAAGATTTATCAGATGGATGTTAAATCAGCTTTCCTGAATGGAGTGTTAAAAGAAGAGGTTTATGTTGAACAACCTCCACGCTATGAAGTTGAAGGCCAAGAGCATAAAGTCTGCAAACTGAAGAAGGCTCTTTATGGATTGAAGCAAGCTCCAAGAGCATGGTACAACAGAATAGATGCTTCTCTAATTGAGAATTGGTTTGATAAGTGTGATGGTGAACCCACACTCTACATAATGGAGAATGACAGTAAGATACTTATTGTTGTTTTATATGTAGATGATTTGATTTTTACCAGCAATGGTGCTTCTCTCATTGCTGATTTTAAAGCAGTAATGAAATGTGAATTTGAAATGACTGACTTGGGCTTCTTAAGATATTTTCTTGGAATTGAAGTAGAACAAAGGGAAAATGGTGTTTACATTTCTCAAGATAAATATGTAGAAGCAGTGTTGAAGAGATTTAACATACAGAACAACAAGGCAGCTGTGACTCCAACTGTAATGGGGTTGAAATTGACTAAAGAAGATAACAGCAAGGATTTTGATCGAAAATTGTACAAGAGCATAGTTGGAAGCCCTATGTACTTGACTGCAACTAGGCCGGACATTGTGCATGCTGTGAGTTTAATCTCCAGATTTATGGAAAGACCGAAAGAGACTCATTGGCAGGCAGGCAAGAGGATTCTAAGGTATGTGAACGGAACGAAGGGGTTTGGTATTTTATACTCCTCTTCTGAAAGTTTCATGTTGACAGGTTACACTGATAGTGATTGGGCTGGAAGTGTTGATGATAGGAAAAACACATCGGGATATGTGTTTCATATGAGATTGGGAGCCATCTCATGGGCTTCCAAGAAGCAACCAGTTATGTCTTTGTCAACAGCAGAGGCAGAGTATGTGGTAGCAACAGCAGCAGCATGCCAAGCAGTGTGGCTGAGAACAGTTCTTAGAGATTTGTGTCATGAACAGGAAAATGGCACAACCGTTCACTGTGACAATAGCTCGGCAATAACATTGTCTAAAAACTCTGTTTTTCATAAAAAGGACAAAGCACATAGACACCAAATTTCACTTCATACGTGAATTGGTTAACAATGGTGAGATTGTTTGCAGCATTGCAGTACAGAGGATCAGTTAGCTGACATCTTCACAAAACCATTGGGAAAGAAAAGTTTTGATCATTTCAGGAAATGTCTGGGTATGATTGAACACCTAGTAGTTGAAATTAAAGGGGAGTGTTGGAATATTAATTCCAACTGCTGTGCAGAATAAGCGATTTGTTACTTCACCGAAATACACTAATCGGAGGAAGGCAGCAGCAACAACAACAAGGGACATCGCCGATGAGCGATCGTCCATGGGCGTATCGATGAATTCGGCATATCGGCATATCGGCGAAGTCGACAGATGGAGCATCGGAGGTATCGGCGGTTGCATTACGATATCACATCGCCAATATCGCAACGGCATTTTCAAAAGGTGGCAGGCACTTCGCACAGTTATGTCTGCGATCCGAAAAAAACAGACCCGACGGTTATATAACGCTCTGTTGCATAATATTTCAGTTCCGCCAGCGGCCATTTTCTTTTTCATGTGTTTTACAATGTTTTCATGCATAGGTTAAAAATGCATCGCTTCGGCGGGTCATAAATTGGCATTTCGCTATACGATAGTGCGTTGTTGTGATAAGGGACACTTTGAATTTCGATAGTATATTTTCTAAGATATTTTTAGCCGAGTAATCAATGTAATTCACTGCAGTTGGTAAATGTAGGTAGGATATTTTTTTTCTTCTTATCGTTTAAAAAAATCAGATATGTTTTTAATATATATATGTGTAATGAACAACAGTTTGGTTAAGAAGAAGAAGAAGAAAACAAACTTTTGAAGAATCTGAGAGCTTTGTAATTGTCTGAAAAACGCACAGCAGTGCTCAGATAGTGAAAACAGATTCTGGAACTAAATTGTTAGTGTTGTACCTCTCTGATAGAGGAAAACTATTCTGTAACAGTTTTTTTTTATAATTAAGATCCTCTATTGAACACAACTTTGTTCTCTGTGCAATTTCTTGTGTGTTTGAAATGAACAGAAATTTCCAACACAAAACCCATCGGGAAGTTCTTTTAAATCGGCCGCACCAAAGTTGATGTAGTCCAACAACTTCAGCTACCCAATGCTGTCAGTAATACTGCTTACTTTCGTACAAACACGTAGACTAAGGTTAACCAGGGATGTTAAATTTCGTAAGCCATATGGAAGATCTTTTAGGCTTGTACACGTGGATAACCCCAATAATGTAAATGATGAAAGCTCCTCAAGGCTGGTAGGCAAAGCCTCTAGACTTTTACAGGAGTACAAATTGAGTTTTTGCAATGATGTAAGCTTCTCAAGATGCCTAGGAAGGGCTTCCAAACTTTCGCAGCGGGCCAAATGGAGTTCTTGCAAAGAATTCAATGATCCAAAATCATTTTGGCAATGGCCTCAAATGCAGAACGAGGCCTTATAGCTAGGATTCTTGGCGGTCAGTTTAATTATTGAATTTTGAAATGTGGAAAAAGTGTTATTTATGCATCAATCATGTTCATAATAGTTAAAAAATAGCCAACAATAACAAGAAGATAAATGTGTGAGATGGATTTGAATTTTGCCAGCCAAAACTTCTAAAAAAATATGTATACTGCTTCTCAACAATTTATATTTTTATAAAATATTATAATTACACAGATACATTTGAATATGCTAAATAGCTTTTGTGAAAAGTTGCGGCCTGTAGAAATGGGGATTGGGTAGTAAAGCCTAAGCTCCTTTTAGAGGCAAACACAATCACACGAAGATGGCTCTACCCATACTTGTCCACAAGTGCGTGATAGTTGGATTCCTCTATCAGTCATCCCTTTTTTGTTGGTGACTTCAACTACCCATAAGATACATTACGAAGAAGCAAAATCGTTACAAGCTAGTTACAGTTTAGTCTATTAGTGACTTATGTGAAAATAGTCTATTAGTTACTTATGTGAAAAAAGATGGAAATCAATACGAAAAAAGGCTCGGTAATGTAACTTAATTTATTAAACGTATATAATAGATTATGAGATACTCAAAACCTGCTAAAAAGACAAGAAATTTAGATTTGCAAAGGTACAAGGAACGAAATAGGGGATTTGAATTACCAGTCTCTATAGATGATCCAAAAATTATAGTAAGACTAGTAAAACCTAGGGCATGATATATAACATATCAAAGGTCAAAGGTCTGTCCCTGTCCCATGTAAAATTGATTCTAGCTATGCTTGAATACAGCTTGAAACTTCTTTACACAACTAGAGTTCAGTGCTAGGCAAGAAAAAAGTGCTCAAATCATTGCAAGTATTTAATTGTTAGAGGCGCAACATTCAACCAAGCAAACGAATATCAAGAAGAATGAGACAGGATCAAGCAAGAGATAAGCAGATATAAAGAAATTTAACTCTGGCTCATGGGGGGGTGTTTGAACCTAAAAGAGAGTCGAAACATCCATATCTATGGGTTATTTGTTATGTTCCCTTTCATTGTCATCACACATATACACTTACAAACGCATGCGTGATTCTGTAATTTCGCAGAATTGACCATAGATCATGTGTTGCTAAAAAATGCCAAAGCATTATGCTAGTAACAAATAAGTGGTTAAAGTCAAAAAGGATTTATTATAATATTGCCGCTCAAATGGAAATGTGAAGAATCGTCCCAGAAACCTAATGTCAATGTAGAAGAAACAAAATTCACGTAAAAGTCGTATACTTCATATTTCTCAATCTTGAATTGAATTGCACTGCTTTTATTAATAACCAAAATCCAGTCCGCTGACTGAAATTATTTGTTTTCACTCGTTCATAGAATTTTGTATACCAAACATACAATATTTAGAATTTCGTTCGGACATCAGAAATCTGGAATAGATTCTGAGCGACATTTTATCAAGTTCTTTACACTTTTCATTTTTAAGCGAGAGTCTTCTACCAGATGAACTATTTTTCATTGCCTCACTTTCTATACTTCGTCATTTTAAAAAATACATACCTCGAGCATACTTCAACATTTTTTATAAAAGCGATTAAATGATCCACATATGCTAGATTTTGATTATTTAATGGATTCTCAATGCAGAATAATTTAAATTTCCAGGTATTGACACAATCCGTACTTTAAACTTTTGGTACTGACAAAATCCTGCGAAATAAAATGCCTGAGGAAATAATAATTTTTGAACGAATATTGCCTTTGTTAAAAGGATAAAGCTTAAAATAGAGATCGCCTCTATTAACAAATATTTGAAGCAAATCTCAATCTTGAAACAAAAACCGTAAAAGAAACCTGTGCACATTGGAACCAAATGACACTGATCTAATCAAACTGAGGTAAAACTCCCTAAAACATGAAATTTCATGGTAGGGCGAAAAATCCTGTACCAAATTTTTCCAACAGCTTTTCCATAGTGAAATCCCAGTCCAATATCTAGCCAAAAATTTCAAAAAAAAAACTTGGAAAGTAAGAGAATGGTAAACTGCAACAAAAACAGGCACAGAAATTTGATTCTTACATTTATGGGTTAGCGCCTTTGTTCAAATGGTTCAATGTAGCACTTCGACTCGTTTTATGTGATGAAGCATCGGGGCTGTCCAGAAGATTCTGCTTTCATTCCTGACTACTCGTCTCTCCGCCATCGCTTTCCGAATAAATGTTATTGGCTCCACAATCGACAGCGCATGTAATGATTGTGGAATAAGACTCCCAATTTCTACACCAATGGGAATAAATAAAATTCGAAAATTTGAAAAATAAATTATTTCTTTTTCCTAATAAAAAATATCCATTTTTCTGAAATAATTTCAACCCATTTCTGAATGCATTATACCATGCGCGGCAGGGATACCAAGAACTAACTGTCAACACTCTTAGACTAGGTGCAAGCTTTGAAATTGATATTGCCAATTAAGAGTTTTAGTTCCGGCAAACCATTTAGCATATCTCCTAATGTAGGGAATTTTTGGTGATTCCAAACAAAACTATGATAGAATGATGCTCTAATTCTTTACACAGGATTTTTAATACAGAATTAAAAAAAACTTGTATTAAAAAAAAATTATTGTTACAAAATGGGTTTTTCTCTAAATAGAAGAATTATAACAGGAACGCTTAAGTTCCACAAAAATAAATTTTCTCTTGCATTGTTGTGCATTACATCTCATCCATCTTCTTACATTTATCTACATTGTTGTGTCTACAGATATATAGTACGTTAAGGGTCATAACAGTCCATCAACCGCTTTAACTCTCTCACAGTCTTTGCTATAATTCTTGAGTCGGTTGTGTGGAAATCCATAACTGATAAACGCTGCAGCCGACTCAAGGCTGGGTCTTTCCTTCTCGGCCATACTTTTTCTTTAATGTTGTTGATGAGCACTTATGGCGCAAAGCCCGGATCTCATCTTCCTCTTCCTTTGGGAACACAAACAGGTAAAGTACGTAAATGCAGTATGGTGGTGGCGTGCATTTGACGGGAATAAATATGGGTCGTCGGAGCAGCAGATGAGCGGCGGGATTGCATCGTAAAACATTATCGGAAGGATGAGACGAGGTGAGAAATGGCGATGTGCGATGTACGATGATATCGTATCGCAATATTGCAATCGACAGATACAAGACGGAGGGCTTAACACGCAATGGGTGAAAGTTGCGATCTGCGATCTCTGATCGCATCGCACGATCGCATCGTGTCGCGTCGCAGTGCAGAAGACAGGCAAAAGGATTAATGCAATTTGTGATGAGACGTGATTTGCGATTTCTGTTCAACTGTTGCTGCAGTTGGAATTAATTTCCAACACTCCCCCTTAATTTCAACTGCTAGGTTTTTTTGCATACCGAGGCATTTCCTGAAATGATTAAAACTTTTCTTTCCCAATGGTTTTGTCAAGATGTCAGCTAACTGATCGTCTGTTCTGCAGTGCTGCAAAACAATCTCACCATTGTTAACCAATTCACGTATGAAGTGAAAATGGTGTCTATGTGCTTTGTCCTTTTATGAAAAATAGAGTTTTTAGACAATGCTATTGTCGAGCTATTGTCACAGTAAATGGTTGTGCCCTTTTCTTTTTCATGACACAAATCTCTGAGAACTCTTCTTAGCCAGACTGCTTGGCATGCTGCTGTTGTTGCTGCCACATACTCTGCCTCTGTTGTTGACAAAGACACAACTGGTTGCTTCTTGGAAGCCCATGAGATGGCTCCCAATCCCATATGAAACACATATCCCGATGTGCTTTTCCTATCATCAACACTTCCAGCCCAATCACTGTCAGTGTAGCCCGTCAACATGAAACTTTCAAAAGAGGAGTATAAAATACCAAACCCCTTCATTCCATTCACATACCTTAGAATCCTCTTGGTTGACTGCCAATGAGTCTCTTTCGGTCTTTCCATAAATCTAGAGATTAAACTCACAACGTGCATAATGTCCGACCTAGTTATAGTGAAGTACATAAGGCTGCCAACTATGCTCTTGTATAATTTTGGATAAAAATCTTTGCTGCTGTCTTCTTTGGTCAATTTCAACCCCATTATAGTTGGAGTCATAGCTACTTTGCTGTTCTGCATGTTAAATCTCTTCAACACTGCTTTTACATATTTAACTTGAGAAATGAAAACACCATTTTCACTTTGGTCTACTTCAATTCCAATAAAATATCTTAAGAAGCCCAAGTGAGTCATTTCAAATTCACTTTTCATGACTGCTTTGAAATCAACAATGAGAGAAGCATCATTGCTAGTAAAAATCAAATCATCTACATATAAAACAACAATAAGAATTTTACCTTCATTCTCCTTTATGTAGTGTGTGGGTTCACCATCACACTTATCAAACCCATTCTCAATGAGATAAGCATCTATTCTACTGTACCATGGTCTTGGAGCTTGCTTCAGCCCATAAAGAGCTTTCTTCAGTTTGCAGACTTTATGCTTTTGGACTTCAACTTCGTAGCCTGGAGGTTGTTCAACATGAACCTCTTCTTTTAACACTCCATTCAGGAATGCAGATTTAACATCCATCTGATAAATCTTCCATTTGTGTTGTTCTGCAATAGACAACATTGTTCTGACTGTTTCCATCCTTGCTACTGGTGCAAAGGCTTCATCATAGTTTTTTCCTTGTTGCTGCTTGTAGCCTTTCACAACAAGTCTTGCTTTGTGCCTGTCAATCTTGCCTTCAGCATTGCTTTTGATCTTATAGACCCACTTAACTCCAATGGAATCTTTGCCTTCAGGGAGGTCCACTAACTCCCATGTTTTACGCTTCTCAATTGCACCAATTTCGTCATTCATTGCTTCAATCCTTTTATCTTCATTTACAACATCTTCAAAATGAACTGGGTCATCAACATGACAATACAAAGTGAATAATGAATTCAGACGGGTATTGTTACTTACCTCTCCTTTTTCATAAATCTCATTCAGATTTTTGAATATTGGTCTTCTTGGTGTGGATGGAGTTCCAACCAAACTTGAGGGTATTTCTGATCCCTGTGGTGTGCTTGGAGAAGCACTTCCTTGACTTCTCAATGCTGTTCGAATTCCAGCTTGTGGTGTGGTTTGTTGTATTTGCTTTGGTGGAGGAGGAGCCACCAAGGAAGGATTATTTGCTGCTGTCCCTTCCTCTTCTTCTTCGTGAGACACAATTGTCTTCACATTCATTGTCTTCTCTAAGCTTCCATCCCAAGCTTCATCTTCACTGAACTGCACATCTCTGCTTACTATCAATTTCTTGGGGGATGGATTATAGAGTTTGTATGCTTTTGACTCATTACAATAGCCAATAAAGACACACTTCTCTCCCTTACTATCAAGCATCTTCCTTAGCTGATCTGGTACATGTGCATATGCTACACAACCGAATACTCTCATGTGAGTGACAGTTTGCTTTTGACCACTCCATGCTTCTTCTGGTATTTTGTTCATGACAGCTTTAGTTGGGTATCTATTCAAGATGTAAACTGTGCAAGTGACAGCTTCTACCCAATACTCATGTGGCAAGTGTTTTGCCTTCAACATACTTCTGACCATGTCAAGAATGGTCCTATTCTTCCTTTCGACAACACCATTTTGCTGAGGTGTATACCTCACGGTGAACTGCTTTTGTATGCCATTCTCTCTGGAAAAACTCAGAAAGTCTTTGGAGATGTACTCTCCTCTTCTATCTGTTGTGAGCACTTTGATATAATGCCCACACTGCTTCTCAACAAGAATTTTGAAGTGGCGGAATTTTTCAAACACTTCACTCTTCTGATTCAGCATATACACCCATGTCTTTTTAGTGTAATCATCAATAAAAGTTAAAAACATATTTATTTATGGCAAATGATGGTATTTGCATCGGTCCACACACATTAGAGTGAACAATTTCCAACGGTGCTTTTGCTCTTATACTCTTTCTTGCTGGAAAACTTTCTTTGTGTTGCTTGCCCAAGATGCAGCCTTCACAAAGGTTGTCCGGTTTCTCGATCAATGGCAATCCCTTTACCATTCCCTTTATGTGCAACAGATTCAAGCCTCTGAAATTGAGATGTCCAAATCTCAAGTGCCACAACCAATTCTCATCTTTCACTTGTTCCTAAAAGACTTCTTGTGTTACAGCTACAATAGTTCTTCGTTCCTTCAAATCTGCCCTGAGTTTGAGAGGAAACATTCTATTGCTGGTCATATGCACCTGTGCAATGATCTTTTTACTTAGAGGTATGTCTTTGATTGTACACATATCATCTTTGAAGAACACATTGTAACCTTTGTCAATGAGCTGTCCAATGCTCAAAAGATTACATTTCAGACCAGGTACATAGTATACCTCTGGCACAACCATCTGTTCTCCATTTCTTACTCGGATACTGACTCTGCCCTTACCCTTGACAGATATCTTATTATCAGTTCATGTTGTTACCTCAGATTTCACATTTTCATTCAGATTGGCAAACATTTCAATATTTTCAGTCATGTGATTACTACAACCTAAGTCTAAGAACCAAAAATCCTCTTGTTTGTCTTGTGCAATGTTACATGTTAACAACACACTCTTTGGATTCTCATCTTCCTCATTTGAAAAATTAGCATTCTACCTACTATTCATGTCATTTTTTTTTTCCTACATTCATTGGCGTAGTGGCCATATTTCTTACAATAATGACATTGGACTTGAGATTTGTCATACCTTTGTCCATGAGCTTGCTGTTTGCTTGAACCTTCATCTTGGTTCAGATTGCAGCTACTTCCGCTTGTGCTTACAGGATTATTTCTACCTTTGTTTTGGCTTCTTCCACGACCTTTATTATTTGCTCTTCCTCGACCTTTTCTTTGGGAAAAAGACATCTGAGTCTTGAATGCTTGCTCAAAAGAGGAATTTTTTTGCTCTACTCACTCTATGTTCATGAGACATAAGAGAAGCACTCAGTTCATTTACTGTGAACTGTGAGAGATCCCTTGTTTCTTTTATTGCTACTACAATAGCTTCAAACCTTGAGGGTAAACTTCTCAAGATTTTCTCTACAATCCTTCTTTCTTCAAGAATCTCACCATGAGATCTTATCTTAGTTATCAACCCGATAACCTGAGTGAAGAATGAATCTATTGTATCAGATTCCTTCATGCTGAGTGTTTCAAAGTCTCTCCTCAACATTTGCAACTTTGTAGTCTTCACCTTCTCCATGCCTTGATAGACAGTTTTGAGAATATCCCATGCCTCCTTGGATTTTGTTGCTGCTGCAATCTATGAAAAAACACTTTCATGTACTGATTGGAAGAGAAAAAAGAGAGCTTTTGCATCATTCTTCCTGTCGCTCTTGAACTGGGCTCTTTCTGCTACTGTCAAAGCAGCCAATGTTGTTGCATTTGCATGTTCAGCATAGCCAGTTTCAACCAGCTCCCATATTCCTTGAGAAGAAAACAATGCTTTCATTATTATGGACCAATAACTGTGATTTTTCCCATTAAACTGTGGCAGTTGGGAATTTTTCAAACCAGTTCCAACATCTGCCATCTTAACCTGTATAAGTAAACAAGAGATACTGACTGTATAATTAAAACAAGCAAAAAAATCTCTCTGCTCAATAAGCTTCTTACAGCTCCTACAATGAAAAATAAACTATGTTTTTGACTCACTGAGTGCCTAGACCGATTGTGACACCATGTAGGGAATTTCTGGTGATTCCAAACAAAGCGAACAGAGAATGAATCTCTGTTTCTTTACACAGGATCTTTAACACGGAATTAAAAAAAACTTGTATTAAAAAAAAATGTTGTTACAAAATGGATCTTCCTTTGAACAGAGGGATTACAACAGGAACGCTTCAGTTCCACAAAAAGAAATTTTCTCTGCACTGCTATGCATTACATATCATCCATCTTCTTGCATTTATCTACATTGCTGTGTCTACACATATATAGTGTCTTAAGGGTCATAACAGTCCATCAACCGCTTTAACTCTCTGACAGAGTCTCCGCTGTAATTCTTGAGTCGGTTGTGTGGAAACCCATAACTGATAAATGCTGTGGCCGGCTCGAGGCTGGTTCTTTCCTTCTCGACCATGCTTTTTCTTTAATGTTGTTGGTGAGCAGTTATGGCGCAAAGCCCAAATCTGATCTTCCTCCTCCTTTGGGAACACAAATAGGTAAAGTGCGTAAATGCAGTATGGCGGTGGCGTGCATTTGACGGGAACAAATATGGGCCGTCGGATCAACAGATGAGCGGTGGGCTTACATCGTAAAACATTATCAGGAGGATGAGACGAGGCGAGAAGCAGCGATGTGCGATCTGCGATGATATCGTATCGCAGTATCGCAATCGGCAGATACAAGACAGAGGGCTTAACGCGCAATGGGTGAAAGTTGCAATCTGCGATCTGTGATCACATCGCAGGATCGCATCGCGTCGCGTCGCAGTGCGGAAGAGAGGTGAAAGGATTAATGCGATTTGCGATGAGACGTGATTTGCGATTTCTGTTCAATTGTTGCTGCAATTGGAATTAATTTCCAACACCTAGTTCATCAAGCAATATTTTCAGTTGTGCATTCCCAAGTGTTTGTACTCGAAAATTGCTGAGTTGTTGAATACAATGGGAAGAGATTTGTAAGCCGGAGGAATTTAATTGTAAATTGATGTGTAAAATATTGGAGGGCATCTGGAAAATTATGCATATATGAAATTTATACTGAAGTCATTATAACTAATAAAATTTGGCACGATACATATTTTTGGATATTCCAAGAAGATTAAGAAGAGAAATAATGAGGATGAGATATTTGATGTAAACTTCCTTGACTTAGATTTTGTAAATCTGCAGGTTTGAAACATAAATGTCATATTCCAAGAAGATTGAGAAGAGAAATAATGAGGACTATATATTTAATGTAAACTTCCTTGACGTAGATTTTGTAAATCTGCAGGTTTGAAACATAAATGTCTCAACTCATTGAAGCCCTTTAACTTTTTCGCATCAAAAGGAAGATGGGAAATTTGGGCATTGGAAACGAACAACCAGATTTTCAAATATTCTTTTACATTTTCCATCTACATCGGTTAAGTGTCCAAGTGTATCTCAAAGATTTATACATCAAATTAAGTTTTGATGCGGGTAAATACAATGGATCCTTGTTTTCACTAGATCATATGCCTTTGATCTTTTGAAGGTTCTACATTTTTATTAAATATTTCTCAGTTATTTTAATCAAGAGACTAATTTTGAAACAAAATTGTACATGACATATATTTATGAGTTGAAAGATTGGGTGCTTCATCTTCCTTCTAATTTAAGAACTCTTAAATTTCACTTGCATTGGTGAATCTGAATCTTTCTCCCTGTGTCTTCTGGAGACCAATTATCAAGATGAGATCTTGCACCCTTGCAGTCATGCTTTGTCAGTTCTTGCTCTCCCACAATATTTGAAAGTGCTTCCAAGCCAATTTCACCCTATATTGTCACCAATTTCACCCTTCCAATTTTGTTTCTCTCTTCCATCATTGTTCTATAAGCATTTTGTGCATTTTCTTCGGAACTTATGAATCCTGCTACGACATTCAAAAGATTTGGAATTCCTTCACATGCATTGACTATCTCA
Source organism: Pinus taeda (assembly GCA_000404065.3). Classification (NCBI taxonomy): domain Eukaryota; kingdom Viridiplantae; phylum Streptophyta; class Pinopsida; order Pinales; family Pinaceae; genus Pinus; species Pinus taeda. Next base: position 18,028 of record APFE031308805.1, on the reverse strand, counting down.
TTCATTTGGCTGGAATTAAATTGCTTCTCCTTATCGCCACTTTTTTCTTGAAAAGCTCCATTGCCTTTTCATCGACAAGGATTTCAATAGCATAGAATTTTTTTTGTATTCCTTGCTCTTCACGCATTCTCACTGCATTACTATCTTGTGCATGTTGGGAAGGTAGAGGAGACAAAAACTCAATTCACACATAAAACATGAGCTGCTGCTCTTTTATTGCTCACACAAAACATGATGATTACAATGAACCCGGTGAAGGGTATTTAAACCTTTTCCAACTAGCTAACTACCTAAAATATCTTGACATGAAACTACATGCAATCACATTCTCAAAGTCGTCTATCACTTAACTCAACTTAAATCAATGCTCAAACACTCAATCATGCAATCACTTAGTTAACTAACTCTCTATGTTTAGCGCACTCCTCATGCAGGAGTATTTATCTTATTTTAACATCCCCCCTTAATTATGATTGGTAAACTAAAACATGACTCATGACAACTCAAACATGCATGATGGTCTATGTCTCAGCTAGGCTTACAACACCCAAGTTTATTCTATGAAACTCAAACACATATTGTGCTAATGACTTAGTAAATATATCAGCCAATTGATCACTAAATTTACAAGGCTTCAAGTGACCTTCTCCATTTCTCACAAATTCTTTAATAAACGGATATCTAGTATCAATATGCTTGCTCTTCTGATCAAACACACTATTCTTGAATAGTGCAATCGCTGAAGTATTGTCACAATATATTGTTGTTGATCCTTGCTGTTTTTGCTTGAGTCCATCAAGTACTCTTCTTAACCACACTGCTTGACATGTTGTTGATGTTGCTGCTACAAATTCTGCTTCCGCTGACGAACGTGTCATAATGGGTTGCTTCTCATATGCCCATAAAATCACACTTGAAACAAGGTGGAACACAAAACCAGAAGTGCTCTTCTTATCATCCAAACTGCCTGCAAAATCACTATCTGTGTATCCAATCAAATCTTTATTTTCGTGTTTGTATACATTATGCCACAATCTCTAGTTCCTACTATGTATCTTAGAATTTGTTTTCCTGCACTCCAACGTGGGTCTTTTGGACTCTCCATAAATCTGGAAATCAAATTCACTCCTTGCATGATATATGGTCTTGTAGCTGTGAGATACATGAGGCTACCAACCAATATTTTGAATAAAGTTGGATTGACATATGATCCTTCATCATCCTTGCTTAACTTTGTACCTATTGTAACTGGTGTAGGGACACATTTGCAATTTTCCATCCTGAATATTTTCAACAAACCATTGGAATATTTATTTTGAAGAATAAAAGTTCTTTTCTCAGATTGCTCAACTTCTATGTCAAGAAAATATTTCATGAGACCAAGATCTGTCATCTCAAATTCATTCATCATGGCTGCTTTAAATTCCTCTATGTCAGAATCCCCTGTAAAAATCATGTCATCAACATATAAGCAAACAATCAAAATCTGTCCATGCTCATTTACCTTCGCGTACAATGTAGGCTCAATGTTGCTTCTGCATAATCCATTCTTGATCATGTAACTGTCAATTATGCTATACCAGGCTCTAGGTGCTTGCTTCAGTCCATAAAGCGCTTTCTTAAACTTGTAAATTTTGTCTTCGTTACTTTCAACTTCATATCTTGGAGGCTACTGCACATAAATTTATTTTTCTATAATTCCATTCAAGAAGGCTGATTTCAAATCCATCTGATATACTTTCCACTTGTTCTGAGTTGTTGTGGATAGAATTGCCTTACAGTATCCAATCTGGCTACTGGAGCAAATGTTTTTCCAAAGTCTATTCCCAGTTGCTGCGAGAATCCTTTGGCTACAAGTCTTGCTTTAATTCCGTCAATTTTACCATTCTTATTCAACTTTGTCTTGTACACCCACTTCACACCAATGAGATTTTGTCTTTTGGTAAATCAACCAAATCCCATGTATCATTCTTTTCAATAGAATTAATTTCTTCATCCATGGCTTGCACCCAATTTTCATCTATGATTTCTTCTTCAAGCGAAGAAAGTTGGAATGACAACAATGCAAAATTTGAACTAACATCGAAATCATCATAAATATCTTGCAAACTTCGGATCCTTCTCTTACCATTGGTTGATTCATCACCAGATTGATTGTTGGAAGAATCTTGATTTGTTGATCTGTTTGAGGATCCATGCTACTTTCAAAATCTTGGAGTCCGTGTTGGTGTGTATGAGTTTGGTTTTTTCACCTATGATTCTTGCTGCTCCTTTTCTGCGACATCATCTTCTTCCGCAAGTGGTACTTGTGCATCAGCTGTTTTGTCTACCGTTCCATTCCATGACTCTTGTTCCTTGAACACAACATCTATGCTAATTATGGTTTTCTTTGTGACGGGGTTATACAATTTGTAAGCTTTTGATTACTCATTATAACCAATGAATATCGATTTTTCACTTTTATCATCCAATTTTCCTCTTTGCTCCTTAGGCACATGTGCATAAGCTATACATCCAAATACTCTGAGATGAAATACGCTGCAATACATACCTGACCATGATTTTTATGGTACTTTGTTCATCACACTCTTTGTTGGAGATCTGTTGATCACATAAATAGCACATGCAACTACTTCTGCCCAATACTCATTAGACAAGTTTCTGCTTTTCAACATGCTTCTTACCATGTTCATAATTGTCATGTTCTTTCTCTCTGCTACACCATTTTGTTGTGGTGTGAACATGATTCTAAATTGTTTTCTGATCCCATGTTGTTGCAGTAATCATGGAATACCCTTGAAGCATGTTCTCCACCACAATTTGACCTCAATAGCTTGATCTATCGATCACTTTTGTTCTCTACTAAGGCTTTGAATTCTTTGAACTTTGGAAAAGTTTCAGATTTCTACTTCAAGAAGTAAACCCAAGTCTTTTTGTTGTAGTAATTATTGAAAGTGAGGAAGTAGCAACTTCCACCAATTGATTGTGTCCTCATAGGTCCACACAAGTCTGTATGCACTAGCTCAAGAGGTTGCTTTGCTATGTATGCAACTCCCTTTGGAAAGATTTCACGTTGTTGTTTTCCCAAGATACAACACTCACAAGTACTAGTAGGTTCTTTGATGGATGTAATCCTCTAACCATATGTTTCTGGTGCAACAATCTTAAACCAGAAAAATGCAAGTGTCCAAATCGAAAGTTCCATAACGAATAATCATCAGAACATGCAACTGTAAAAGAACTCACTTGACCACTGTAATTCAAAATTAGAGGAAAGAGTATGTTCCGTGTCATATGCACCTTTGCTATTAGCTTCTTGCTTGTGAGCTTATCATATATAACAACTTCTTGACCTTGAAAGATAACTCTGTATCCTTTCTATACCAATTGACCAACACTTAACAAATTATGTTTGAGACTAGGAACATAATATACCTCTGAGATTGTCTTTGGCTCCCACTTATCACCCAGTTTTTTCTTGAAAAGCTCCATTATAATCCTTTTGTGCATTTTTCCGGAACTTATGAACCCTGTTACTACGGTCAAAAGCTTTGGAATTCCTCCACATGCCTTGACTATCTTGTTCATTTGGCTGGAATCCAATTGCTTCTCCTTATCACCCAGTTTTTTCTTGAAAAGCTCCATTGTGTTTTTATCGACAAGGCTTTCAATAGCAAATAAATTTGTTTGTATTCCATGCTTTGCACACTGTCACTACGTTACTATCTCGTACAGTGATAAGCAACCTCAGTTTTTTTGCAAATCCCATATTCTGAGGCAGAAGTTGTTCAAATGCATCTCGGCCTAATTCAACCTTATCTGGGAGCAAAACATTGTTTATATAAATGAAGGCCACCTCTTCTTTTAACAAGAGACCAATTTCTTGCTATCCTTGCTCAAATGTTCTAATATTTGGCATAGCATCTTCATCTTTGTTTGTTCCCATCATCAAATATTTTATTATATATTTTTGCAACTCTATTACATTTGGAGTCGTTGCTATGGTCTCAAACAGTGTAACAATGGTGTATTTACATGCTTTTATATTATTTTGATCTAATAGTGTTGCAAACACAACATTGGCAAGGGTGGTCTTTCCCATTCCCCCAAACGCATGGATAACAACTGCTATTACATTTTTCTCACTTCTACAGTCCAGAAGTTCTATAAGTTTGTCCAATGGGTCTTCAATTCCAACTGTTTTAAAAATATTAAAACATCAAGTATATCACATCACTCTCAGAAATAGTAAAACAATAATTCCATATAAACATACAAATAAATGTTAATACCTAGTACAACTTACCTACATTTTTAGGGTATTCTATGTGTACTGGATTTTTCCGACGTGGCCTATTGGCTCTAAAAAGATAAAGACTCACCCTTTGGTCCATAAATCTGTACATTTCTCTTAACACCTCCTCAAATGCAAGCATGTCTTTCTTGTTCATGGACGTTAAGAAAAATCTGTAACGAGTAAAATTCAGTGAACAAAGAGGCCTCCACAATATATACATATCAACATCCATTTAAACACAATGTTTAATTGTAGCATGTGTTACTCACCTAGCAAACCTTGAAGATTCTATTTGAGTGCAACACATGATAGGGGCTTCTAGTATCAGCTCAGTTGCTTTTTTGATTGTACGCTCCATCTGCTCATTTAAACAAGGTTCTTCTTGAAGATCCTAACATGTTTGGCCAATGATTTCATTTCGTCCAACAAACTTAGGCACTCCTCTTTGATATCAGAAACATCTTCAAATCTTTCCAAAATTGTAGCGACTACAACAAGGCCAACAATATCCAAGCTTGCGTGCCCTATTCCTTTTAAGAGATAGACAATGGCAGTCTTTGCTACACTGGAACCTTGAGACGGAATAATATCCTTCTGAACGGAATTTAGATTTGATATTAATTACAGTGAGGGGAAAAACCAAGTTTTTCTTAATCTCAAATTCATTGTTTCGTTGAATATAAAATTCGACTGTGAGGATTGAAACGTACCACTGCAGAAGCAAACTCTTTTACCCCCGTGAAGAACTGATTCAACTTCAAGAAGTCCGTGGAGGTGATCCTAGACCAAAACCTGTAAGTCGGAAATTTAATTTTTTCTTTAACGATTTTTCCTAGGAAAACATGGAAATGCGATATATTCAATTTTTTAGGTCATCACATACTAACAAAACTAAATCTAATATAATTCCCATTTACATAATAGGATATAATGATTGCAATTTTACATAATAGTGTAATATATCCTCCACTTATACTGATTGAAAATTTCTCTATTATCAGTTTAACATGAATTTTTTTATCAAAATCTGAAATCGAATAAAAATACTTGAATAAGACCCATAAAACTCCTTATTATCAGTTTAATTTCAAAATATTCCCATCCTATGAGTAAATCTATCTAAAATTACCTTAATTACTTCCAAGAGCTCACTTATATAATTTAAAAGTTCATCGAGATTTATGTTGCCCTCTTTGTCTTCCATTGTGATTTTAGCAGCTTCCTTCATGGTGGTAGTAAGAACAGACACCCTTGAAACACTGGAAGAGGAAGAGCCATCACCTTTTAATGGAGCACGTAGGGAGCCTCCTTTTTTAGACGGATCGCCCTTACCCTCTTCAATAGGATATGGAGCGCATAAGGAGCCTCCTTTTTTAGACAGATCACCCTTACCCTCTTCAATAGGAGACGAAGCGCGTATGGAGGCTCCTTTCTCAGACGGGAAGCTGCATTATTCAATTGGAGATGGATCACCCTTACACCTTGGTTGAGCGGGTGGGAGGGAAGAAGACGAGCCATCTGGCCGTGCTGTCAAACATGGTGATGTCAAACACGAGAAGAATTTTGACACCTTCACTTTGAGGAAAGAAATGATATTCAACATCGTGGAAAAAGGAATGAAGGGAATGAGGGGAAGGAATTAGGAGCGATCAACAATGGTATCAGGAAGGGAGGGAATGAAAAAGGGTTCTGAGTAATTTCACTGCAATTCTCTCACAGTTTCACAAGGCAATTATGTAAATACCAAAGGGACTGAAAAGGGGATCGCATCACTTGCTGAAATTGCTACGTAAGGCAATGGTTGGATATTTATATAATATCACAAAGATAAATTACCCAATTACCATACAATGAGAATTCCTTTAAGCATTAAAAAGTAAAGTAAGGGTAGACCTAGTTGTCAAGGTGGGTTGTTAACTTCTTCTCCACCAAGGTGGGATGTTAACTTCTTCTCCACCTGAGCCCGCTTCTTCTTAAAATGACATGTTAACCATGATGTGGATAGAGGAATAAGCCATCCAAGAAAAAGAAAATCTAAATCACAAATTACCAATCCACTATGGTTAATTTTTATTTTATTTTTAATATGATTAGTATCACTAACAGTTAGGTTTGATAGTGTCAGGTTTTAAACGTTATAGAAGAACAACCCAAACATTGTAGTTTAAAGAGATTGTGTTCTTTTGCCTTGAAAATTATGGAAATTCTGGTAAGACTTTCAGAAAATTTGGCAAGGATTTTTGCAAATTTAATTTAGATGTTAAATTTTAAGGTTTTGGGTGTCCCAAAAGTTTTTTATGGTGCTAAATCTATTTCTACAATAAAAAACATGATTCAAACAGTGTTATTGCAAGATTTCCTAAATTTTTTTACCAAATTCAGACAACTTTTGATGGTTCGAGAAATTCTTCCACCTCAATAGACAAAACCCAAAGAAAATAAATGATTAATATATGATTACTAGTCTGACACTAACAATATTGGAAAACATCCATTTATGCAAATGTAATCTCTCTACATTGACTTTGGATTTTAAGGGTAGCCATTTTGCATAGACGCACAACTTAGTAGAGCCGAGTGTAGTTAGTTTAACTAGTAATTTATTCTTTTGGTAAGAAATTGGCTTATAATTATAGTTGAGATTGTTAATTTTTTTCATTTAAAATGTATTAAATGAATTCAAGATTATAAATGGTAGAATTTAAATTTATTATTTTTAAAAATTAAAAATTGTGCAACTCAAATTTATTATTCTAAAAAATTATTTCACTATTTTTTTTTAATTAACATACTAAATACATTTTTAAAATATGATAATTATTATAATTAAATATTACACAAATTTATTACTAACAACTCAAGGCAAAATTAACACTTTCAAAATATGATAAATTATTGTGGATGCCCCTTTAGTCAATTTAACGGTACGATCTCACTTTCAAAATGACGCGAAGAATGATCTTCACAGTAACCATATCACTAGGAAGATCATTATTGTGAAGATCATTCTCTACATCGTTTCGTAGTAGAATTATTAAATATGATAAATTATTTCATGGTAGAATCAAGGAGAATCCAATGACGAGGATCTCCAAGGAAAGTTCAGTGATCCTCTTCTACAAAAATCTCAAACAAGAGTAGGGTATGTCCATTGTCCAAGGAATTCAAACCCTAGAGCTAGTGTTTCAAACCATCCTTCCATTAGAGCTTCCAACTTCATGCAATCCGGACAAATATTAAGAGTGTTCATTAACTAACATTGGAATCAATGACAAAACCATTCAACAATATCCCCCTTTGTCATTGTTGGAAAAACTCATACTCTTCAAATGATCACTACTTCCCCTGACTTTGTGCGTCGATATTCTTATCCGGATTTATCCCACCCTTTGAAATCTATGGAAAAGGGTGAATCCCCCGATAATATTCCTGCTTCTTTGGACTTGTAACATGCCTTCCTCAGCCTTCCTTCAAGATACTTACTGCGTCAAAATTCCTTGGTCAATGCTTGTTGTACTAAACAACCTAGCTCCCCCTGACATGTTATGCTTGATACAAATTTCCAGAGTTGATTCTATCTATCAAAATGGATCAACTTTGCATACTACTCCACTAAAAATACCATAATGTTGAAATCCATTCATATCTACCAAATGTCAGCTTGTCAAAAAGATAGATCTTCAAAATCACAACTACTACGTAGACTCCCCCTCTTCAATATTTGTGGACTCAACAAGTTGGGTTCTTCAAAATAATGTATGAATTAGCTCTATGATCGGATCATCTTAAATCATGTCATTGTCTAATGTACCTTTGGATTCATCATGATCGTTTACTTTTACAAATATTGAAAGCATGACTACAGAAACATTTTTGCTTACTTGATCTTCATCCTTTTTCTTTCTTCTTCAAACCTTCTTGTACTTGATGTTTGGGTTGTCATTCATGGAGTATTCTATCTTGTACCTACAATCATGAGCTATGTCCCATAGTTATGGCATTTGTAACTTTCAATGTTGGGCTTGAATGATTGAATTAGTGACATATACTTTATGTTGACATAGTTTGTTTGAAATTTGTCTTGCGATCCTACAAACCTGCTTCTAGGGTTCTGATCATGTCTTTGAGGATCAGCCCTAACACACAATTGAAATCCCTGGCCATGTGCCTGAAGTTATAACATGAAAAAAATGACCATTAAACATGCTAGGGTACTTGGATTTGTCGTGACTTATTCTTGGAGAAGCCACAACCTTGTTCATGAATCCTTCATCATTGCTTCTTGGAGCTACAACATTTTTAACCATCTTCTGTCCTTTATTAGGATTTGGATTTTGAGGGATCCTACTATTAGCCTTCTCATCAATCTTGTTTTTCGGGGACTTGGAACTTGTGCCTTCATTGCATATAACTACTTCTTTTGCATTAATCTTCAATTGATGCAATTCTTGATCTTTTCTTTCCATATCCTGAAAGTGTTCCTTTTAACATTCCTCAAGCTTGTTGATTTCAAATAGGGCAGTGTCAAGTTCTCCGTGCTTTTTAATATGGTCTTCCAAAAATCTTCTTTTCAACAATTTCCTTCTTTCTTCTGCCTCATCTACTCGCAATTTTAGAAGAGTGATATTTTTAGTTTCTTTGTTGAATTCTTGTTTTTGTTCCTTTTGCCTCTCATTTTCATTTATGAGCCTGCTGATTTAAACTAAAGTTGTAACTATTTCCTTTTGGTTTTTATCAACTTCAATTATGCTCTAAATAGATTCCTTTAATTGGCTCTCCAGGTATTTCTCTTTCATTTATGCTTCTTGCACTTGTTTCTTAAGCCTATTAATCTCTACAATAGCTACATCAAGTTCTTGTTTATTTTGACTGACTTCTTCCTTGAGCCTGCTATTTTCTTCCTATGTGTTCTTTAGATCTTTCAAAGCATTGATTAATACCTCTTCCTCTTATTTGTCTTCTTCCTCATTGTCAGAATCTTCCTGCTTATAACCTCAGGGGTTATTGCTATTGATAAACCCTTCACTACAACAGTGGCACTAGCTCTAGTGAGTGGTATGAGTGACAGGGAAAATTCTCTGGCCACATCATCATCGTATCCTCTCAACCTCTCAAAGAACCCCATCCATTGGTGCCTTGTAAAAATTTCCACCACAGGAGGATGCTGGTGGATTCTTGCTGTGTTGGTGGGTTCTCTTTTATTGAAACCTCCTATCATATTTCCCTGGTAATTCTTGAGGTTTGGGTGGACAAAGTTCAAGACTTTTGGTAGGTGAGGAAGTTTTGGAATTTAACCTTTAGGGACATGCAAGACAATTTTTCTATCCTTATATGCACTGCAAATTCTTAACCGAATTGAGGATTTCTTCTTTTCAAATGGAAAATATAGAAGGTATGGGACCTACCTCCCTCTGCTATGTTCTGGTGATGATAACCCTTGACTTTATTTCCTTTCATGTCCATTGATAGCTCTATAGGAAAATCTCCTTGTATCCTGTAGGTTTCCTGCTTGTTGCAGGTGCTCACTGTTTCCTGTAGGTGCTATTTCAGGAATGTTGAGAGTAACCTCCTTTTTCGATGAATCATTGATGTTTCCTCTTCCTTCCTCATATGTGAGTCAGTGTTTTATTTCTATTTATGGATGATTATGTTGGGTGGTGTGTTGGCTGGCCGAGTACAAGTCCCTTCTTTTGGACCATTGGTCCCACTACCAGTCAATCATATCACCTTTCCTTGTAATCATCTCCCACTCTTATCCTCTGTAACTTAACCATTTTTGGATTCATTCCCCTTTTTCTTTTGATTTGGCCTTGACACGTGTGTAGTGGTCTAATGCTTGTCTTCTCGTTCTCTGACTGAGGGTGGCCAAGTTAACTGGCCACCTTCTCTTATAAAATCAACTCCTGCATTATTCCTAAAATTTTGATCATATCATACTTATGAGAGAGAATTGGTAAGATGAGATAGTTGTGGATCCTTTGCTTGGTTGATGTTGCATGCTAGAGAGTGGTGCCACTTTGTTGTGATTTTCAAGCTTCATATTTTCACTGTATATATCCTCTTTTGATGCTTTGTTCCTTTTGATGATTTACAAGTGTTGGACTTTGTTGCTGCTGATCTTCCTACTTTTTCTTAGCTCTGGAGGAGCTTCCTCATCCTTGTAGTCCCTATGCTGAAGATGGTTGCAACCTCTGTGGTTTCTTTTGTGGGATAGGCTGCTACAAGATTTCCTACACGGTGTCTACAAGATGTCATGTAGCTGCCTTTCCCTTAAACTCTTGCATTTTCCCTCGGATTTGAAATGGAAGGGGTGTTGAAATGAGTGGAGAATGGGTTATGGAATGGTAGGTGAGGGATGTTGCTTTTGGTATGCCTTCTATTTCCTTTCTCTCTCTCTCTCTCTTTTTTCTCTTCTCTTTTTTTGTGTTTTTCTATAACTTGATTTATTTGATGAATACAGGGTGACATGGTTATGAAAGGTATTGATTGTGATGTTTTAAGGTAAATGGTTTTTTTTTAATCAGGAACAAGCTTGTGTCACCACTTTTCCATTGTACTTCTCTTCTTGTGGTTTTCAAGACCTCCTGTAATTTCTATAGGAAACTCCTGTAGTATTACAGGGAATCCTATAGAAAATACATAATTTTTTGAAATGATTTGGAGTGGAGTATAATTTGCGATTTTTTTATTTGAGGAAGAAATTATCAATTTTTAGATATAAAAAAGTAAATTAAAAGACTCTTCTTAAATATGTTAGATAGATGTTACGTTGTTGACACTGTAAAATAGTCATATTTTTTTTTTTAAATTCAATTTTTATGGTTTGGACTAAAAGTATACTATATTCTTGTCATGTCCTTTAAATAAAGAAAAATGTTTTTAATACTAACTTTCTTGAATTTATAAATACATATGTTTATCATCATTGTACCTAGTTACTATTTTATATTTATTTAATACAATTAGGAAACTACCGTAGATGATCCAATGAGGCTTAATGTTATGAAAATACAAAACACATACTACTTGAATGGAAGAGAAGGGTTATAAGGGTTACACATCAATTTAAATGGTAAAATTCATTTTAAATTTTTAATATTCACAGGTTAAATTAGACTATTCTTTTCTTGTGAAAATGAAAAGAAATTTAAAATTTCATGCATATCTCACACATCACACATCCTAATATGTCAAGTTGTGCAAACGTCAAATCAATAATCTTATATTTAGACAAAAACTCCAAGTATAGTTGAATGAGCACACATAAATGGCATTAGTTCGCCAGTTTTACACTTTACATAGGAATTGTGTAGAGGGAATTCAAAAGGACCATTTATTTATTAATCCTGCAAACATCATTTCTCAAATGCAATGAAATTATTTTTTATTTTATTTTAGGGTAAACGTCCCAATCATGCAAACAATTGCAATGAGTGTTTAAATGAAATCAAATATCATATTAATCTAAGGATATAACTGTAATGTCTAATTAAAATAAAAACATTGTTTAAAAGGCCCAACAACACAATGTTCCTAAAAGAATATGGCTTATTAATATCTTCTGCCATAAAATTTATAGGGCTAATGATTGGTGTACATGTGCATTATGATGCAAAGCACCATGATCTCCAAAAGGACAAAGAAATAACATTACTTTTTATTAACAAAAATGAATGTTTAAGTTGAAAATTACTTATTCAATATTCAATTTTTGAGAATAAGGAATCAAACTTGTGTTGAATTCAATTTGTATCCATGGTGTCAACTATTTTGTTTGCATATTGAGTAGACATAAAGAAAACATGAAGGTACTATTCATTAATCCAAGAAAGTAGAGTCGGTGGTAAATGCAAGCAAGAAAAACATATAATTTTCCTAGTTGGGGCCATGGAAAATTGGTAGGTACCATTTGTAAATCCAAATAGTGAAAGGATGGGGAGTTGATTCTTGTTCAAATTGTTTCTCCTTTTGAAAAGTAAGAGGATTAACAACAACCAAAGATTTTAATCTTCAATATCTACCACGAAGATGTAAATTTTCAATAAATAAATAATACATGCATACGCTCTATAGAAATAGTATTCTAACTTTTCATTTCTTTAACTATTATGATAAGGGAATTTTTGTTAATTGTTGTTTTATTTTTAAAAGTCTTAATATATACCAAAAAAAAATATAAAAATAATGAGATGTTATGAAAAGTTTTCTTATTAAAGCACCCATTCACCGTCAATCCAAAGCCCCGTGGGCTTCATTTCTTTAACTATTATGATAAGGGAAAATTTGTTAATTCTTGTTTTATTTTTAATAGTCATAATATATAGAAAAAAAACTATAAAAATAATGAGATGTTATGAAAAGTTTTCTTATTATTGAATATTTATGAGATAATATTGCTTTTTAATTTGATAAACAATTTAATTTTCATTTTCATTTGCATTTGCTATAAATACTTATATTTCATCTATATTTATGTATAATAAGATAATAAAGAAAATAACTTTATATCTTTTTTGACTAGTTAAGCATTTGGGGGAAGGCATTACAACTTCAATTTTAAGCCCTGATTATAGTTACTTTCTTAATTTATGACTTTCTGTATCACAATTAATTTTATTTTAAATTTTAATTTTATGTTATTGTAATCAAATAATTAATTGTTTTCTAGTATATTTATTTGCATAAATTGTTTTTTATACTATGTTAATTAATTTAATACTAGTTCTATAATATTTATTATGGTAATTTGTACGTTGTTATATTATTATTATATTGATAAATTTAATTTAGTTAATTATTTTGTGTATTTATAATATATATTTTGTTAGTATTTTATTTATATATTATGTTACACCATTGTGTTAAATTGTTTTTATGATCTTTTAAATTAATTTAATACTATTTTTTTTGCATTTCACTATTCAAGAAAATTGCAAGACATAGATAACAATATTCATGTAGAGGGAGCTTTAAAAGGATTAGACCTCAACCTATGTCACTTGTATGAGCCACTAAACATTACCTATATACAAAAAAACATTACATTTGGGCATTGTGAGGCCTAACCGCTCCCCTAAACAAAGATACATACCACCATAAAACCACATTGTATGAATTGAAACAAGGCGTGCTATACTAACACCTTGAAGAGCCACAAAAGATAGCCAATGAACCACAAAAGCAAGCCCCCAGGGGCTTGACTAAAACCACCATCCCACTGAAAATAAGGCCATCAGATACCCATGAAACAACAAACTATCACCACCCAAAAACCCACGAGTGTATATTTACCAGTGGTACATTTCCATGCTCATGGATGCAAACCACAAGCAGTGTACCAACGCCATTTAATAAAGAATTATTAGGTCGAGGATGATGGGATCGAAGCTCTAAACCTCATCCCGTCCACCATAATTAGTACCATGTTGTATTATATTTCATAATTAGTACCATGTTGTATTATATTTATTTGATAATTTCATTTTATTTAATTGACTCAATTTTATATAGAATTAAATT
>APFE031308793.1:64404-109549 GCA_000404065.3 Pinus taeda | reverse complement strand
AAATAGATTTCCTACTTTCTTAGCTTTCATAACTAGTAAAACGCCTTTGTAAATTTTCATTACTCCACCTTGAATTACAGTTTTATACCCATTTGAATCAAGTGCTCCTAATGAAATCAAGTTTTTCCGTAAATCAAGTACATGCCTCACATCAGTTAATATTCTAGTTGTCCCATCAAACATTTGTAGTTGTGTGCTCCCAATCCCAACAATATTACATGTTACATCATTACCCATGTACACAACTTCATCATTAATTGATTTATATTCTTTAAACCATTTTTTCTGGATACACATGTGGTTTGATGCACCGGAATCTAACAACCAATGTTGACCATGATTTGACACATTAACTGATAATACTTCATCACTCATACCTGAACCAGATGTCGAACCTGTATCTGTCACATTTGCCTCCTTCTTCTCTGTCGAAGAATCTGCTTTTGAAGTTTGCTGCTGTCGCTTCCAGCAGTCCTTCTTTAAATGCCTTGATTTGCCACAAAACCAACACTTTAGCTTACTCTTCTTCCCTTTCGACTTTGAACGTGATTCGCTCGGCTTCCTAGGGCGTCTTTCTTTCGAACGACCTCTAACCATCATAGCTTCTGATGTAGAGGTTTCGAAATGCGACCTCCTCCTTGTTTCTTCCGATAATAAGGATGCAACTACATCATCAAACTCAATAGTTTCTGATGAACTAAGACTTATAGAAGTAACAAAATGATCCCATGACTCGGGCAACGAGCACAATAAAGTAATAGCTTTATCCTCGGATGGAATTTTACTTCTATACTTTGTAATTACACAAGAAGAGTATTAAAAGCATTTAAATGATCAGCAATCGATGTACCTTCCTTCATTCACAAACCGTACAACTGTCGCTTCAGGAGAATCCTATTGGTTAAGGATTTGGTCATGTATAGTTTCTCCAGTTTCGTCCACAAACTAGCAGCTGTTGTCTCCGACACAATATTAAACAGGACATCATCAGCTAGACACAGTCGAATAGCACTAATCGCTCTTTCATCCATCTCGGCCCACTCACTATCTGTGATGTTGTAAGGCTATTTGGACTTGCCCAATAACGCCTTTGCCACGCCATGTTGGACAAGCAAGTCATGCATCTTCACCTTCCAGATCTCGAAATTATTCTTGCCATTAAATTTCTCAATTTCAAACCGGGCACTTTGAGTTTTCGCCATTTTATATCAAAAAAACACAATAATCTCCAATACCAACGTTTAAATACCAGCAATTTAAAAAACAAACTGCTTATGCCTTTGTTTTTACACAACCAAAAAACTGCCTATGCCTTTGTTTTTACACAACAAAAAAAAACTGACTTATTGCTGTGAAAAATTGCAGTATAAAAAACTGAGCATCCACTGAGCAATTACTCTGAAATTACAGAAGCGCTTTCAGTACTGAGCATCCACCAATGAATTACACCAATAAACCAATGTTTTATTTACGGTTTTGCCACAAATAGTTTCGCAGAAAATCTCAACACCACATGCATTCGTTACTTGCAATGATAGAAGACAATGTTCATATTCTGCTATTCACGAACAGTAGAAATTAAAACACCTACCTGAATAAAAGACGGGAATAATGAATAATCGCAGAGCTTCCTTTTATTTGATTACGCTGTGCCTCGACCCAAAACTTCCAATTCTCAAAACTGCTGCCACTTAATCGTAATATATAAGACGACGACCCACCATTTATACTTAGGAAGCAAAGCACAAATATTACACGATTACCAAATGTCCGAAACAGAGGTGTTTATTAAACCCGATCATTGAACCAAGGCTAGAACAAACTTGTTGTCCGAATCTATAGTGCATAACAGCGAAGATTTATCACTGAAAATATACATTTATTACTGAAATACACAACCAAGCGAAGACCAATGGAAGAAGTCATAACCAGGATGATCTATACTATCCTACAGTAAATTCCCAATCTTCTCGAATTCTGGAATTTCTAGTGGGTTGCTATCGATACAATCCACCACGCAATTCAAATATGCACAGTAATATTTAAGAAATCAGGCTCCACGCATTGAGACATACCATTCAGGCGCACCGCACAGTAAACGCACCAGGTATCAACGCGCACAGCAACCTCTGCTCCACTCGAACGCACCAGGTATTTTAGGCAGCACCGCACACCTTTACGCAACACCTCCATCATCGATCAACGCAGCACACACACCTTTATGCAACACCTCCATCATCGATCAACGCAACACCTCCATCATCGATCAGCGCAACACCTCCATCATCGATCAGCGCAGTGCCTCGATCATCGATCAACGCACCAGGTAATACCGCATAGCGCAGCACCTCCAGGCAGCAATCGAGTTGCTCACCAGCAACCAAACCGACTCTGCGCTCCACCTCCAGCAATCAAACCAACTCCGCGCTCTGATACCACTTGTTGGTCCCAAATGCACAACAAACAAATAAACACACAACAGAATCAAACACATATGACACAGTTTTTAACGTGGTTCACCCAACCAATCTGGGCTACGTCCACCAAACATAGGCATCAGGAATTTATTAATCAAACAAGAGATTACATAATGAAAACCTCATATAACTCTCACCCTCTTAGCAAACCATCCGAATGGTTGCTTGGTATATAGCATAGAGAATCTAACAGCGTCATTAACTCACTCACATCAAATATAGGAGGCATTAACTTCCTCCCAACAACCTGGAGCTAATCTAGGAGCTGAATTTCTATTGTTGTCATCAGCTGAGATTTTTCCTATTTTGCTCCAAACAGAAAATCTCAACATTTATTATACAAACTCTTTTTAAAATAACATTGGATTTAAACTTTATTGTTTTAATTTTTTTTAATTACTATTAATATATATTTTATTTTTTTTTATCTCTATTATAATTAGATGTAATATATATAATATTGGTGAGGTTACATCAACACTAAGAATTGAATCAATGACTTAACATGTATAGAGTTGCATGCAATCAATTAATAATCAGCGAATAACCACCTTTTATCCCGTTTAGGAGTTTTGCAAGGAATTTGATTGGAAAAGTGTTGATGGATTAATATTTTGATTATTTTTGGCAATGTTCCAAAGTTCAATCTTTTACATGTTTCTTTGAAAGATGAAATTTGATTGACAAATTTTTGATAGAAATAAATAAATTATTTTATTTTTATTTTTAATATATATTAAATTTTAATATATTATATTATTGCCGCTCCCAACTTGGCATTTCCTATAAATTTGGGCAAAACTTCTAGCTGTGTCGGATACTCGTTCCCGTGTGTTGAAAGTACCCGCATACCGAAAACCTATGCAACATAGAATTTTCGGCACCACACATAGGCCGACTCATCCGTGCGGCTGAAGCCTTTCAATCGTATGCACATCACGTCATCCCTGAAATTGGGACCTAACGGTTAAATTTTACATTGACCGAAGATTTCGCCAATTGACCACAAAGTTCAGCAGTTGACCGCAAACAGTGACAGTTGATCACAAGCTTTGAATCAGGGTTTTGATTATCTGCATTATTGGGTTCATCTCATGATGTTGTTTAGTTGATTTTTGCTGGATAGTTGTATGGATGAAGATATGGATCATTGTACTCTCTTTTACTAAATCATTCAATGACAATCTAATAAGAAGAAGAATTTGAAAGGGTTTTCCCCATAGTGGCTTTTTCCCTGGTCTTCGATCCTGGTGTCTCTATGTGTGAATACTTTTCTTTTATTGTTCCTTTATGTTCTGCTGCATTGATTATGATATTGTTCTTTCTATATAATTGCATATGTTGTTGAATTATGATGTAAATTTGAATAATGTTATGATGTTGTGGGGTGAATTTAATATGGAAATAATGAAATGCAATTATCAAAGCAAAGAACAATATAGCCCTAACAAAAATTAACACTCCAGTTGGGAGAGGCGCAGTCACATTTCATAGGGATTCAGGAAAAAATATCCATGTTACAAATGTGTTGCACGTGCCAAGTTTGGGAATGAACTTGATTTCAGTTTTTGCTCTTCAGGATAAGGGGTATGATTTATACTTTTGAGTATAGAAGGTGTATCGAAAACACCAGGATTGGATGTCAGTAAAGAAGATTGGGTTAAGAAGCAACAATTTGTACAAGATGTAGTTAGACGCTCCAAAGGAACTGTTTAGCAGCAACAATGGTTTAGATATGGGAGAGCTATGGCATAGAAGGATGGGTCAAATCCATCATGGAGCACTTAAGTTGCTCAGAGAGGCGGTGATAGGTATTCCACAGGTGAGTATAGAACATCATGTCTGCAAAGGGTGTGTACTTGGAAAGTTTTCAAAGGAAGCATTTCCAAGGAGCGACAGTAGAACCAAGGGTGTTTTACAGTTGATACATTCTAATATTTGTGGTCCATTGTCTAGAAAGTCTCTCAGGGGTTACGAATATTTCGTGATGTTCATTGATGATTTCTCCAGGAAGACCTGGATTTACTTCTTGAACATAAGAGATGAAGTCTTCAGTCGCTTACAAGAGTTTAAGGCTCTTGTGGAGAATTCGACAGGAAAGAAGATAAAGGTACTTCAAATAAACAATGGAGGCGAGTATATCAAGAAAACCTTCATGGAGTTATGTGCCAAGGAGGGAATCAAGAGAGAGTGGACAACTCCATACAATCTGTTGCAGAATGGGGTTGCAAAACGAAATAACAGAATGATAGTTGGGGTAGCAAGTGCCATGCTACATGATCAAGATATGCCTAGATATCTTTGGGTAGAACCATGTAGCACAACAATTTACATTTAGAATAGGGTCCCACATAAGGTGTTGGGAAAGATGACACCCGAGGAGGCATTTAAAGGGAAGAAACCAAAAGTCGATCATTTCAGGAATTTTGGCAATATCGCTTATTGTTATGTTCTAGTCGAGAAGTGCACCAAACCAATTGGATTCAACTGCAGAGAAGGGGTATTTCGTTGGTTACAACGAAACATTCAAGGCATACAGGATCTATATTCGAGGGACTCAAATGATCATTGTGAGACGGTATGTTAAGTTCCAAGAGGAGAAATCCTTCAGGAGATCTCGTGAGTTGCCAACAATTGATCAGAGTCAGCAAGCGAAAGCTCCAAGGGTTGAATATAAACCCCAGGTGTAGAACACAAGGACAAGTAGAACAACTAGTACAGGCACAGGTCCAAGTGCTGAGGAGAGTTCGTATAATTAGCAAGAGCATGATGGGGAACTTGAATCTCCACCCATTACAAGTGGGAGAAGCAATGTTAAGTTGCTTCAGACATTGAGAGATGCATAGAAGTTTGTTGGAGCTCCTAGATCAAGCACCTGGGACAGGAGACCACCAAAGAGATATTCAAGTTACAAGGTGTTGATGAGTCAGCTCATTGACAGTGAGCCTTCTAACTATGAAGAGGCTGCTCAACAGCAGGTGTGCTAGGATGCTATGCTGGATTACAACTCCATCATGTTGAACGATGTTTGGGAGGTGGTGCCTAAACCATTGGATGGGATAGTGGTTGGTTCTGGTTGGATCTTTAAGATCAAGCATGCTACAAATGGAAACATTGAAAAATTCAAAGTCAGATTCATGGCAAAGGGTTTATCTCGGAAAGAGGGAATAGATTATGAGGAGACATTTGCTCCCGTGGTCAGGTATACTTTCGTTAGGGACGTGATCTCACTTGCAACACAAATGGGATGGCAGATTCATCAGATGGATGCCAAGATGACGTACCTTGATGGAGTCATAGAAGAGGAGGTGTACATCGAACAAACAAAGGGCTTTGAGATGCATGGGAGGGAAACCCATGTATGCAAGTTAAATAGGGTGTTATATGGGCTCAAGCAAGCAACCAAAGTGTGGTGTCGTCATATTGATAGTTACTTCCAGGAGATGGGCTTCATGAAGAGTGAGGCAGATTCGAACCTCTAATATCTTATGGTTGGAAGTGAACCACTCATTTTCGTTTTGTATGTGGGTGATCTATTTTTGACTGGTTCAACGAGGTTTATAGAAGATTACAAGAGGGACTTAGTAGTAGAGTTCGAGACGAAGGACTTGGGGTTCATACTATTTTCTAGGACTTGAGGTGTGGCAGACAAATGGGGAAATCTTCCTTGGTCAAGGGAGATATACATTGGAGATCTTGAAGAAATTCAAGATGTTGGAGTGTAGAACCATGTCTACACCTATGATAATCAGTTGGAAGAAGATTGATGCATCAAAGCAAGAGGTAGTAGACCCTACCTTATATAGATAGCTCATTGGCTCTCTTATGTATCTAGTCAACATAGGGTCAAGCATTTGCTTTGTTGTCAACTCTCTTAGTAAGTTCATGGTGGAACCAAAGAGAGTGCATTAGACAATGACAAAGCATGTGTTGTGATATCTAAGAGGTACTTTTGAGTATAGGTTGAAATATACTCAAGGTGATGTTGTCAGGTTGATTGGCTACACTGATGCAGACTGAGCAAATAATGTAGTGGAATGGAAAAATACTTCAAGGTGTTGCTTCAACATGGGATCAGGTTTTGTCTTTTGGTACAGCAGGAAGTAGCAGTCTGTTGCATTAAGCTCTATAGAAGTAGATTACATGGTGTGAAAATTCCTAAACTGGAATCCTATTACAACAACTGGAAATTATTCTTCTAATTGTCAATTAATTTTAACAATTTATCTGTTGTTTGCTACAATAAATATCAAATAATTCACACTACAACCTTCACAAATAAAATACTACGGAAAATAAAATACTGGAAACTAAGAAATTCTAACACACACAAAAGTTTAACATAGTTATTTTTGGACAATTATCCTCGGAAAAACCCAATGTGGGAAAATCGGTGCAGCAGACTAGGGTTTTATTATTATTCTTCAGCAGCGAATCTAAGTACAATAATTTGGATGCTCTACTGGCAATCCAATCTGGGAAAATTACTAGTAAAATTATTGTGAGAATTTTACCTCACCTCACAACTGGTTTCTGTCCCCGGAATTACCTCCTCAGCCACACACAATCCCTTCCGCGTCAACTTATGCGCAGAGCTTGCACAGATCCTACTGCAACTTCCTCCGGAAACCTCTGAAACCCTTAACTCTATCTTTTTCTAGCCTTGGAACTGACTCACTGCCTCATTTGACCAAAATCATGCCCTTCAAGTGTTGAATCACTAGCTCCTTTAGCTAGATCGCACTGACTGTTGTTGTACCTACTCAATCCTTGTGCAGACCCTCTGGGAATTTTGCATTCCCTCTCGCTGCCTCTTCCAGAACTAGAAGACTTCCTCCAACAATACTACTAACCTCCTCTGTCACCTGCTACTCACCCTTTGACTCAATCTTCTTTGTTGAATCTTTGCTACTGAGAAAATCGAACAGCCTGGGGAACTGAGTATTTGCACTAGTGTGATCTCCATCTACCCATTGAATTCTTATTATAATATTTTCTTGGAGCGCCAACGACCAAGATTAAAATTTAATTAAGGGCCCAAATTAATTCCCTGTCGATCTATGTGGTTATCTAGAAAATTATCACCTGATCTCAATTAATATTGATTAATTAACCGTATAACCTAAGTTTAGACCTATGAAATATTTAAAAATCAACCAATAATATAATTGAGATACTTCTAGGTTGAATTTCCAGAAACGATTTCTGGGTTTTGGAGATCTCATGTATTCTAGCCTTCACTGAATTTCGTGACTAGAACACATCCGATGCTACAAAAACTAACACTCCCTCTTAGTGAGGACTGTGTTCTCTCTCTAGTGTTGCACATCTTGCCACAACACCCTGTCTTTGTATCACCTTTGTTACACTGTTGTTGTCTGGCTATTGCTGCCCACCAACTACTGTGCATTTCTGATGCTGCGTCTGTGCCACTATTGTACTGCTACCAACGCTGCATCTTCAATGCAACTCCCTCTCATCTGTTGCTGCTAACTGAGAAGCATCTAAAATAATTAGTCCCTGCTACTGAAATAGGTTCTCCACCATACCCATTCGTTCTCTGAAATAGACGAACTTAGCTCTCCCTAGAGCTTTTGTTGGACCGCACCACATTGTACACAATCTTTGATGAAATGACATCGAATATCTATATCTTGCAACCTGTCATGAAACACTGGATTCTCAGAGCTTGATGCAACTTTGATTATGACAGTAGATATTGGTCGCCTCCATCCTTTGCTTGAACAAGATTACTAGCGGCTTTCGAAGCCATATAGCTTCGCACGTAGTTGTGCTCGTTGCTATGTATTCTGCTTTTGTAGAGCTCTGTGCTATTGAATTTTGTTTCCTACTGCGCCATGAAACCATCCTTGATCCAACACTGAAGCAATACTCAAAGGTACTCTTCCTTTCTACTAAACTACTTGCCCAATCTGCATCTGTGAACCCACATAGTTTGACATCACCCATACTTGACTGTGCCACGCACATACCTCAAAATATGCCTCATTGCTGCCCAATGTACCCTCTTCAACTATACCATAAACTCACTGAGGGTATTGACTGCAAAGCAAATATCTGGCATAGTGTTGACCAAATACATGAGAGACCCAATCAGTTGTCTATGCAAGATGGGGTTGACATCCTTGTCATCTGATGCATATTTCTTTTTCCAGTTGGTTATCATGGGTGTAGGCATGGGTCTACAATCCTGCATTCTGAACCTTTCAAAATATCTGCAACATATCTTCCTTGCCCAAGCAAGATCTCGCCATCCTTCTACCACACTTCCAATCCTAGGAAATAATGCATCAACCCCAAATCTTTCATATCAAACTTTGCTGCTAGGTTTCTCTTGCAGTCTTCTATGAGCCCTGATGATCCTGTCAAGAAGAGATCATCCATATATAATACTAGGATGAGTGGCTCACCCTCTACCATCAAATAGTAAGGATTGGGATCTGCGTCACTCTTGATGAATCCCATTTGTTGCAACTTGCAAGTAGCTGTCAATCCAACCATACCAAGCCTTGGGGCCCTTCTTGAGTACATAGAGAGCTTTGTTTAGTTTGCACACGAGTGCCCCTCTCATGAGTTTCGAAGCCCTCTGGTTGTTCTATATGCACCTCTTCCTCTATCACCCCGTTCAAGAATGTTGTCTTGACGTCCATCTGGTGAATCTGCCATCCCATCTGAGCTTCTAGGGATATAACTGATCAGATAGAAGTGTATTTGGCAATTGGGGCAAACATCTCCTCATAATCTATCTCTTCTTTCTGTGCATACCCCTTTGCCATGAACCTAGCCTTTTTCCACACTGCTATCTGCAACATACTTGATCTTGTAGATCCATTTAGAACCTATAACTAACCTATCTTCAGGCCTTGGCACCACCTCCCAAACATCATTGATCATGATAGAGCTATACTCTTCTACCATGGAATCTACCCACACCTGTTGCTATGCAGCTTTCTGAAAGTTGGAAGGTTCCGCAACTTGAGCCACCAATGCTTGGTACCTGTCAGGGTGTCTGCGTTGTCTCTTGTTCGTCCTTGGAGTTCTAATAAACTCCTCTGCATCTCTCAATGTCTGATGATCCTCTCTCCTGGCTCGACCACTAGTGGTGGGCGGTTCAACCAACTCCTCATCCTACCTTTGTTGCTCCGTCTATTGTGAACTCCCCGGATCTCCTACAACTGAGGAAATATTGTTTCTAGTCACTGTACTCAATCCTTGTGACTGTCCTATTATCGATCCCACTGGTTGCCCTTGTGGCTACCTCTGCTGCTGGACCAAAGGAGCTTCTAATGACTGATTATAATCACCTGCAGGCATCTCAAGGGATCTCCTGAAAGCTCGGTCCTTCATGAACTTCACTTCTTTTCTCACCACAATCTTCCTATTGCTAGGAATGTAGATCCTGTATGCCTTTGAGGTTTCGGTATACCCAATGATAAACCCCTTCTCTGCAATCTGATCCAATTTGGTACGCTTTTCATTTGGCACGTGGCAATAAGCAATGCTACCAAAGATCCTGAAGTGACTAACTTCTGGCTTCTTCTATGTGAAGACTCCTTCTGGTGTTTTCATCCCCAATGCTCTATTAGGAGTCCTGTTCTGAATATACACTGCCATGTTACATCCCTCTGCCCATAAAAACCTGGGCAAATCCTGGTTATACAACATAGCTTTTGCAACCCCAACTATGGTTCTGTTTTTCCACTCTGCTACCCGATTCTGCTGTGGATTATATGGAGTTGTCCATTCTCTTCTGATGCCTTTCTTCACGCAAAAATATGTGAAGTCTTTATCAACATATTCTCCACCATTATCTGAGCGAAGCACCTTGATCTTCTTCCCTGTCGCATTCTCCACGTGAGCTTTAAACTCCTTGAAATGATTGAAGACCTCGTCTTTGGTCTTTAAGAAGTAGATCCAAGTTTTCTTGGAATGGTCATCAATAAAGGTGACGAAGTATTCGACACCACTGAGAGCTCTAGTGGACATTGGGCCACAAATATCAGAATGTATGTCCTAACACGCCATTTTCTCTATTGTCACTTCTTGGGAATGTTGCCTTAACATACTTCCCAAGTACGCATCCTCTGCAAACATCATCGTATTCCGTGCTAAGTTTTGGAACCTCTGTTACTGTTTCTTTGAGCATCTTGAGTGCCCCATGGTGTAGATGTCCCATTCTTCTATGCCATAACTTATTCAGTTCCTTCCTATTGATATTGTTACTGCCTATTAGTGCCATTGGAGAGTCGAGTTGCAACCTGTACAATCTATTGCTTCGTCCTCCAATCTGTCTTAACCCTCTTCTAGCTTGAGTGTTTGACAAATATTTTCTTCCCTACGAAATGGATATCATATCCCTTATCCTGTAAATGGGATACCGAAATCAAGTTCATACCCAATCCTGGCACATGTAATACATCTGTAGCGTTAGTGCTTGCTCCTGACTCTCTCTGAAAACCGATGGTACCTCTCCCTACTGGACTACACTTTGTTTTGTTTCCCATCGTATTCTGAAAGTCCATTTGCTCCTCCTTGTAGCTTCAGAAATATTCTCTAATTGCTATCATATGAGTTGATGCTCCACTGTCTATATACTAGACACCCTGTGAAGTTGATCCCGAGAGGCAAGAAAATTTGTCTTCCAACTTGGGAGACAAATCTGAAGTCTGTTGTATGTCAATTTTGTCCATGATAATACTGAAGAATTTAGTGTGTTATTCCTCTTTCCACCCGACGTTGATTCTGTAATTCCAAACTGTTGCAAAACCCTCTACATCCAACCAGAAATCTGCTCAGCGAAAATCTGAGCTATTGTTACTCATGTTGGAATCACTAACTCGAGCAATTCGACATTTCTACAACCTTGCAACTGAAAATCAAATTTTCTACCCAGCAATTCCAGCCTGCCTGTCTGAGCACTGCGCTGCCTCTAAGAATTTCGGCCTGCTGCTCCTTTTGAACAATGAAATTCCCCTCTTCACTTCTGAACTTCCTAGCTGACCACTCATGCTCTGATACCATGTGAAAATTCCTAAACTAGAATCCTAATGCAGCGACCTGAAAGTATTCTTCTAAATGTTAATTAATTATAACAAATTATCTGTTGTTTGCTATGACAAATATCAAATAATTCACACTACAACCTTTACAAATAAAATCATGTGGAAAATAAAATACTGGAAACTGAGAAATTCTAGCGCACAAAAATTTAAAACAGTTGTTCTTGGACAATTGTCCTCAGAAAAATCCAACTTGGGAAGACCGATGCAACGGATGAGGGTTTTATTATTATTCTTTAGCAATAGATCTGAGTACAATAATTTGGATGCTCTACTGGCAATCCAATCTAGGAAAAATACTGGCAAAATTATTTTGAGAATTTTCTCTCACCCTGTAGTTCGTTTTTGTCCCTGGAATTGCCTCCCCAACCACACACAATCCCTTTTGCGTCAACTTCTGTGCAGAGCTTGTGTAGATCCTGCTACAACTGCCTCCGAAAACCTCTGAAACCCTTAGCTCTATCTTTGTCTGGCTTTGGAACTAACTCACTGCCTCATCTGACCAAAATCCTGGCCTCCAGCTGCTGAATCACTAGCTCCTCTAGCTAAATCAAATTGATTATTGTTGTGCCTGCGCAAAGACCCTCTGGGAATTTTACACTCCCTCTCACTGCCTCTTCTGGAAATAAAAGACTTCCTCTGGAAATGTTGTTGACCTCCTCTACCACCTGTTACTCACCCTCTAACTCAATCTTCTTTGTTGAATCTTTGCTACTGACAAAATCCAACTGCTCGGGCAACTGAGTATCTGGATTAATGTGATCTCCATCTACCCATAGACTTCTTATAATATTTTGTTGGAGCACCAACGGCCAATATGAGAACTTAATCAAGGGCCCAGTTTAATTCCCTGTCGATCCGTGTGATTTTCTAGATATTTCTCACTTTATCACAATTAATATTGATTAATTAACCATATTCCCTAAGTTTAGACTTAGGAAATATTTAAAAATCGGCTAATAATCTAATCGAGATACTTCTAGGTGGAATTTCTAGAAATGAGTTATGGGTTTTGGAGGTCTCATGTATTCTAGCCTCTCCACCAAATTTCATGACTAGAACAAATCCTATGCTACAAAAACTAACACATGGAAACAAGCATGACAACATGTGAGGCCGGTAACCCACCATTTTCTGGGTGATATCCATAGGATAATTTTTTTCTCCAAGATGGTCCTCAGTCGGCAGCCCCTTGCAGCTACTAACTAGGTCGTTGTGCCATTTCTCCGCTACCTGAGCCAGCCATGTGGTCCCTTATCCATCTATCATGAGCATATGCTTGAAAGTGGGCCTCCCGAACCTAAAGGTATGCCTTGTCATTTAGTAATTGAGTATTGTAGTTGGCTTATCATGGACACTTCAAAGCATGGAATAATGGGGAGATTCGGTGGAAAGAATGGGCTAGGCTTGTGCTCTTGTTGCCTAGGCCCCTTTTTGGATATTAACCTTGGATTCTAGTCCCGTGGGATCTCTTTTACTAATCATTTGGCCTTAGGGATGGTATTTCATGGGAAACCCTAATTTTGGTTGCGTGGTCCTGCTCCCTCATCTGCATATATTATCCCCTTTCCACTCATTTTTACCCCATTCATCGTTTCTCCCACTTGGGTCCACATAGGGCTAGCGCTCCCCTTCCCTTTGTCCACACCTTGGGTCAAGCTTGGAATGATGCCCCGGAGGTCGATGTAGCTAAAAAGAAAAGTAAAAGCACAATTGGGCACATTCAACAAGAAAATGTACCACAAAATGCAAAAGATGGTTGGGACAAACACATTTAGGATGTGGCCAAAAGCCAATGCATGAGCTCTACCCCATCATCATGGCCATCACCCTGGTTCCTATAGGTTCTATGAGCCTCCTGCATCATATAGGAACCCATGATTTTCCCAACTCCTGGTGGGCAATGAACCAGCCTACCTTAAAAGGGGGTATCCACTATTATATCTTACACATCATGCTCTTATCCCTTGAGCCTTGAGCAGTTAAGTGAAGAAAAACATAAAAGGAAAAAGGCATATAAAGAAGGGTGGAAAAATCAAGGCCAAGGCACCTCATGTACCACGATTTCTCCCTCCTATACATTATATATCCAAGTGTGGGCTTCCCTTCTACTGGCTACCCTTGTACGCTAGCATGTGGCCCAGGGCTGCCCCTTCTCATTCCTTACTCCATTCACCTCTTTATCACATGCAACCACCTTTTAAATGATGTACCTTGGACATATTATCCCCTTTAAAGGTAGAAACTGCCTAATGGGATGCTTGGTTAACCCCGTTTGGAGTTTGGAGACATTAGCACATGCTAAAGCCCATTATGGAAGGGCAAGCCCTTATGAAGTCCCCACCTGTGGTCCATGGTTTGTAAGCTCTTTTACTCGATTTCCTTGATGATTTGTTGTCCTAGAAGGCTAGGGACGCATTGGATCTTATGTAGGATTGCATGTGGTCTCCATCTTGGGTTTGTTCTTCCTATATGGGGTCCTAACCCTCCAGAGGGCTACGTTGGCACATGTAGGGTGTGTGTTGAGAACCATGAACCTCACATTGGCACATGTAGGGTGTGTGTTGAGAGCCATGAGCCTCCACAACAATAGAAAACA
This sequence comes from Pinus taeda, assembly GCA_000404065.3. Taxonomy (NCBI): domain Eukaryota; kingdom Viridiplantae; phylum Streptophyta; class Pinopsida; order Pinales; family Pinaceae; genus Pinus; species Pinus taeda. Next base: position 95,393 of record APFE031308793.1, on the reverse strand, counting down.
CTCCATGGATCTCCAAAGATGTTCATAGATTGCTCGAGATTCACCTATTGGATGAGGAAGATGCACGTGGTTCACCTTTGCCCAACCAACCCCACAGATGTACCATGCACTTGGCAACTGACCAAGGACTTGTAGGGTGATGTGGCATCACCTACACCATCATCTGCTCTGTTATAGATGCTCTACATTCATCTTCGACTTACTTGGAGACCCATGAGGTCACTTGTGTGCCCTCACAACCATTGGGAGCACCACAGGCTTATTATGTGGAGAACAAGGGGCCAACCCTTTGTCCATTACCTTTGGAAGTCCAACTCATCATTGGCACTTATGGACTTCATTAGGCCTCTTAGAGAGGCCAACAACATGCATTATTGATTATTCGACCTCTTGCGAGGTTTATTATTTGATTTATGAGCTAGTTTGGTGGGCTTGTCACCAATAGATAATTATTTGCACATTATTTTAGTTTATGGGCTAACGTAGGCTCAAATTAGGTAATTTGAACTCCTAATGAGTGTATAAATAGGAGAGATATGAATTCATTTTTATCTTCACTTTGGATTGGATCATTCTTCTCTTTAGAGAATTTCACACTTTTTCTGGGATGATGAATTGGAGCATGGATGAATTTTAATGTTTGGATTGGAGTACTTTATCTTTTAGCTTCTTTATTACCAAATTGTTGATGGGTGGATATGTTTTATTACATGTAAATGCACACATTTAATGTTATTTTTGTTTACCTTTGTCATATGCATTGAATGAGATTTTCATTATACTAGGGCTAATTGTTGCATTGCATAATTGCAAAATTGTGGAATTATTGTTTCTATATAGCATCTCTCAATGTTTGGGCCATGTATGTGAATGAAATCTCCTAAGGATAATTCCACTGGCGAATTTATCTTGATAAGCCATCTCTTTTTGCCAAGCGAAGTATAAAAGCTTTGAGGTCTCCTCTTCTTGCCCTAAAGGCCAAGCGAAGTAGTCCTTAAGGCCTCCTTGATTAAAATGTGGAGTCCTTTCTCATCATTATCCTAGACTCCATTATCCCTAAGAGATTAGGCATTAGTCCACCAATAGGTGATCACTCAAAGAACATTCTTTCCACCTTTTCCCTTTCTCTTCTAAGTCTAGCCAAGTTGGGTCACCTAGGGCATCACTTTCTCAATGAAATAGCCATAGAAAAAGTTTGATCTCCTAGCTTCTACTGCGCTGGTGTGTCCTCAAGGCGTCCTCCAACTTTGAAGTCATTCTTACGGTGGAGTTGTGAGACAACCCAAGCCCTAGCTCTGAGATCAAACCTTGCCCTGGTATTCCCTAGGCTAGCACCTCATAGGAACAATTTGACATTTTTAATTGAAAATTCTTGCTTTGTTCCTTTCCCCTTCCTTGTCTAGGTTAAGAACATCATTGGTTGCTAGATTCTCTCTCCTTAACCTAGGTTGGGTCCACTTGGGCCCCTGTGGTTCCATACCTTTGAAAAGTCAATTCTTCAAGAAACATTTGGGATGTCAAGCTCAATAAGGATTTTAGGATTGGAAAACTCCTTTACAAGGCATATTCCTCTAACCTAACCCTCAAATCCTCACCTCCTTATTTTAGAAATCTTTGTACCTTGCTTGAAGAGCAAGTAAGCTTCATTCTTTACCCTCTTCTAGGAAAAGGATCATTAAGGTCACTTCACATCCATTTGTTGATTCATCCTTCACAAGTGACTTCCATTTATGGGTCTCCTCCCATCGGTGAAAGTCTAAGAGAAGGGAGTCTTAGTTGAGGTGATAGTGGGCTAAATCTCCATTGTGGCCCTTGCCCTAGCAGTTGTCCCCTTTAGGCCCCCTGCTAGTTTGAGCGGTAACAAGGCCATATGGCTTTGGAAGTATCTAGTGGCACTATTTGGTCAGAGGATAGAGTTGACCATCATTCATTGTGATAATCAGAGTTGCATCAAAGGTATCTAAGAAATTAGAATCTAGTATTTCGTGATCAATCGGAACATATCAACATATGATACCATTTCATTAGGGATTTTGTACAACATGGATCAGTTCGACTATAGTGTGTGCCTACATATTAGCAGGTGGCAGAGATTCTGACGAAGGCCTTGAATAAAGGAAAGTTTGTTTTCTTCAGGGACAAGTTGGGTGTTGTCAAGAACACCTTCCTCGCTAAGAGGGAGTGTTAAATATTATAGCTCGAACAAGTGTTCTAACCTTGACAGGTGCCATTGAGGCTAGGAACACAGAGGAATTAATTATCTCCAAGCCCATGTAATTTTTCTTAAGTTTCAACTTTCACTTAGGGAAAATGTCTTAATTAAGTCAATTAGTGATTTTTAAATATTTCCTAAGTTAAAACTTAGGGAAAGTGGTTAATTAATTGACATTAGTTGGGATAAGATCAATTTTCCTCTAGAAGCTTGTAGAAAGTTTCTAAGAGCCATCGATTGGGACAAGATAACTTCTAATCTTGGTCGTTCATTTGTGAATGAGAGATTATAAAGGGAGGTCGATGGGTAGCATTGAAGACAAATTGAGTTGGGTGAGTTTTCAGAGAGACACCAAGAGGGTTTCAACAACAATGATTAAGGAAGAGTTTTGTATTGTTTATTCTTCATCTGAGAAGACTTCCAACTTCTAAGTTTCAAAGGGAGTTTTGCTGGACAAATTATTATCTATTAGAAAGGATCGAGTTATTTTTCTGGAGGCAGTGCAAATTGCCAGAATTGCCAGTGCGAGTTGTTGGAGGTAGTGGGAGTTGTCCATGCGAGTTTTCTTGAAGCCGTGTGAGTTTGCCAAGAAGAGGTGTGAATTGTCAAGAAGGCCATGCGAATGCCAAGGAGGCTGTGCAATTTGTAGAATGGAAGCCGTGGGGTTTTCCTAGTTTGATTTGATCAATAATGGTGAAAATAAATTTGCCAAAGTTTTGCCAGTGAGAGGCAAGCAGTTTATGCATTTTCTCAATAGCACATTTGTTGAAGATTAATAATAAAACCCTCGATCAGAAAACTGGTTTTCCCTACACTAGGGTTTTTCCAGAGACATTTGTCCAAAAATATGTGTTAATAGTAATTAATTGAAAGGGGACTAAGGGGAAAATATTTGAGTAATTAATTGAAAGGGGACGAAGGGGAAAAAGTGTCTCATGGATCAATGAGAGATTAGATCTCCACCCTTGATCTAACTGGCTAAGATCTAATCTCAACCATCATATCTTAGGGTTAAGTCTCTCTTCCTAATGAGAGAACAAAAGGGAAAAAGGAAAGGGGAGAATGGACCATTTTGTACATTTTTTCATGAGAGTTGGAGAAGAGAAGCAAAGAAGGTTGAGAGAGTCATTCACAGTTTTAGAGGGGGCTAAGTATAGCAGAAGAGTACAACTGGTACAAGTACAACAAATCTAGCATAGATTCCAAGGCTAAGTATTGGCACAAAATTCAAGGAGAGGACCAACACATTTATTGTTGAAGAGAGCACCAAAATTGAGGCAGTGTAGGCTGCATTTATTGCTGCTTTCTGAGCTCGATTTTCATGCGAGTCTCGGCAGATTTCTAGGGGTTTGACAATACAAAAATTGAGGCTGCGAGAGCTGTAAGCAACAACATGAATTCTTAGAAAGCCTGCACATGAAATTCAAGGTGTTCTGATAGCATTAATTACAACCCATCAGTTAGCAATCAATACAATTTTCGAGGGAGGAATTGCTGGGAAATTTGTGCAACTGGCACAAATTTCTTGTTGATTTTCTAGTGCTAATTAGACAAGCACAATTTTTTGCAACTGATAGTTACTTCCAATGATATATGATATTACTTTAATGTGAAAATTTGGATGCCCAAATTTCTATTGCAACAACTGATTAAGTTTCTCCTACTTGTTAATTTCGGAATCAAGCTACTTACTGTTTCCTACTGTAAATATCGAAACTAAAACACTCCAGTCTGCACCATTTAAATTATAAGCAAAAACAAGAAACTGAACAGGAAAGAGATACAACACATCTACACAGTTATTTTGGGACAAATGTCCCTGGAAAAACCCAATGTGGGAAAATTGGTGCAGTAGCTCTGAGGATTTTACTATTATGCAGTGGTAATTTCTGAATACAATCTCTAGATGCCTTCCCGACAATCCAGTTATAGAGAATATCACTGACAAAGAGATTTGTGAGATTACCTCACACTATCACTGGAAGTCCTGGCTGATCCAACCCTTGAATGAACAACCCCTGGCCGCCTCTGCGTTGCCTTTGTGTAATGTCTACATCAGTCCAGCGTTACACTGTCTAGGACCTTGCGTCACTCTTCCCGGCTAATTGATTTGCCTCTAAGATTCGAACTTATGCTTTCTTGGTCTCACACCTCGACTTCCAACTACAGAAATTGAACCCTCCAGCGAATTTTGGACACTGTCAAAGCTTTTGCGCTGCCTCTGCGTGGCTCTACATCAACCTCTCTCTCTCTCTCGTCTCTGCTAAGTATTATTCTTCGTCTGGGAAAGATTTCCCTTCGGATACTATCCTTGCCCCTCTCTACAAAAAATCACTATCGAAATCTCTTTGACAGTTGCTTTGCTTCAGGAAATTGAACTTCAGATCTCCCCTTTGTGTGTTCTCCAAGTGCCCCTGAAGCTTCTTTTTATATCTTTCTTTTGGACAACCAACGGCCCAGATTAACTTCTAATCAATGGCTTAGATCATTTTGGCTTGATCCTCGTCTTCTTCTAGAAGTTTCACTCACAGTTAGATTAATACCCTTTAATTATTTTAATTTCCAAGTTTAAACTTAGGGTCCCATTAAAAATAATTAAGTATTTTAATAAAATTGTCTCTGGGTGGAATTTCCCAAACGATTTCTGGTATTGGAGAATGCATGCGGCTAAGCCTCCTTGCAAATTTTGAGATTTAGAGCACATCCGATGCTACCAGAAATCAACATTTAACACACTCTGGAACATCATTAAGTAATTACACTCAGAAAATTCAACTTGTCCAACATTCAATGTCTAAAAAATTCCACTCCTTAGAAACTTTGGCCTCTTCCTCAGATTACTTCCCACATATTAGAGAGAAAAAAAAATGTAGTGTATGAAAATGGGAAGTTCAAGTGTCTTTTTATAGTAATTTTAGGGTGCCCAAGAGGCACGTCTCTTTGCAAATTGAATTTAATTTTCCTTCTTTTAATTTAAATTTAATTTTTCTTTCTTTTAACTTGTGTAGCTGGGGAATACCTCCAACAGCTACCCAAAATCAACGTTTCTAGGGGACTGTCGGGCGCAAATTTATGGATGTGATTGGCAAAGAAAATGAGGAGCTGTCTGGCACAGTATTTAAGGAGCAGCTACAGCATGAAATTCTAGGAAATCTGGCGTGATATCCTATAACATAAGTTGACTTAACTGCTGTAATACATGCTGTAATAATTTATCTGAAAGTAATAAAAATCTCTCTCCTCACTGGTTTTCCCTTTGGGGTTTTTCTAGTGTCTTTGAACCAAAAATCATTGTTTTAAATTTGTGCGACTGCTGCATTTATTCTCAGTGAAAGTGAAAGAGTAGAGTAGGCTTATGTGTTTTGTGCTTTAGCAAATATTCATATTTAAAAACAGCAGTAAAAATCTATGTTGGATTGAGCATTAAACTGATGTGATTCCTAAAACTGAAACCAGGTTGAGCCTACAATTTTCTACACTCAAGTCTCGTACGAGTATATATCATCATCACGAAACGTTTCTTTTGGATTAAGATGGAGTGCATAGTCTTCAGTGGACTCTTCAACTTTAATATCTTCATGAAGTGTTGCAACAAGTTCTGCAATAACTTCATCGGACTTCTCTTCTAGGTCTGAATTCTCATGTACAAGTGGCTCATGTGATTGGAAAACTGGTCATCCAAATGATCCATGCTCAAGCTTCTCTTCACCTGGTTCACCATATTTTTCTTTGATATAATCAACCATGGACAACATGCATTATGTTTCTCATTGGTTTCAGCCAAGAGAACATGAAAGGACTTATTCTGATATGCAAGTGACAAGTATGATGTCTGACTTTCTCTATATTGACAAGCCTCAACTAGATCCGTATCATATATTCATGACTAGGATCCCAGCACTAAAACGCTTCGATCAAACCTCTATTTCATTTCTACAAAGACTTCTGAACCATATTTCTACAAAGCCTTCGAAGGTAAGCACATATATTTTTGTTCTGCTATCCTCATGGACAACATCAAAATCTGAAATAAATTTCGTAAAGAATGTAATATGTAGTGTAGTTGAATCAACATGTCCATGGAACCCGTTACAAGGTGCTCATCACAATTTGGATTAGGGAAATCATTTGGGTATAACTTGCGATACCTGAGAAATCGAATGGACCAAAAACTTCAGCATCAATTTTTTCTTGGAGTGATGCTGTGTTTCTTCCCTCCTAAATCTTCAAAATGGTAAGCACACATAAACTTTTGAGAACACATCACTATCACACGCCATTTCTATGTCAATGGAGTTGCTAGGTGAACCTTTATGTGCTTCAATCCTACTAAATGTCGTCACCTCTACAAATAGCAAGACACTTCAAAATGTACTAGAACAAGGCTTTGTTCCTTTATGGAGTCTTTAGATGAGAAAATATCTTCAAACTATAGCCAATCTATTGAATCTAAAGAACTAGACTTTGTCCCTGGCAGTGATGCCAAATTGTTATCTCCAAAGCCTATACTCAATGATATTCAAGTCCCTGAACAACGTGCAACCCTAGAGGCACTTGTGAAGGTTTCCCACTGTCACTACAATAACTCTTCTTCTTACTTTAGGTCAGCTCTCCTCCAGCTCAAATGGGGAAATCCCTAGGAAAGATAGAAATGATATTCTTTAGGATTTAAGGGATGGAGGATTGCCAAGGCCAGTGCCTATCCAATTTGGGCAATGGACTCAGAAGTTAGAACCAACAATCAAGAGGGTTCGAATAGTATGGAAGGAGACATAGTTAGGACATTGTAAACATGCCCTTATTATCCAAGTGGGTCTACTATAATATGCAGAAAATTAAAGGAGGGCCTATCTAAAGATGCTCCTCACAACAAGTAAAAATCAGCCATGTAATAATGTGTAACCATGAATAACTAAAGGACAGCAACATATGAAACAATAAATGAAGTAGGCAAGAGTAAGAAGCCTTCTTTATAGAATGAAGAGCATACAATACATCATTCTTCGAGTGTGATTTCCCCCAAATATCGAGAGGGGCTAAACATGCCACTCTTAGCCTACAACCCTAGTTAGGATTCAGGAAAACCCTCAAAATAGAGTGAACCACCCTAACTAAGATATTAAAACAAGTATCATTAAATAAACACAATGATTATAGTGAGACAAAGGAAGGGTTCCACCAAAACCCCAACATTTTCTTGTTGGAGCAAAACTACCCTTCTACGGAGATTATTCTAGCAGATATGTACAAGTAATTTCCCGCCATCAAATAAATATAACAGTATAGAAAAAAAGATGAAGAACGTCACACTAAAATGCCCCTTCACTTCTTCCTGAAAAAATATTTTCAACTTAGTTTGGAGGGGATCTTCCACATTTCCAACCATGCCTCTACCAAATGAATCTTTCCTCTATTCATACCTTTCTCAATCCCAAAGTAGGGATTCTTCCATTTAGGGTTTTAAGGAGTGAAAATAGTATTTCAATCTATGGAAAGTGTGTTCCTTCTTATCATTCTATTTGACCCCTTAATATGCCATAAATCATGCTTTGGAGCCATGATATGGTAGGGCATTATTGTTTTGGACTTTCCTTCTTGTAATAGTCACCAACGTGGTCCCAAGTTCCCCTAGGGGACAAGACTCTCCAAACTGCTACTGAACTCTGAGAGTCTTCTTTTGTGCTTGGCAGGAGAGAAAAGTTCATGAAAATGTGGAATTACTCCTGCATTTTAAGACGGTAACAAAGTTTTTGCTGTAAAAGCATTTATATCAAATACCAATTTTGTCCATAAGGTTTAATGTATTGGTATTATTGTCAAAATTATTTAGCTGTATCAGAAACTAGATAGCTTGATATTCTTTGCATGTAGGTGTTCACTATAATAACCAGGTTTAAAGTTTCCCCTGGGCAGATCTTAACAGAGTCTATAACACAATCCTTGGACGTGTATGTGGTCTTCTATTAGCAAATGCACACAAGTCTTTTATAATATATGGCAGTCGTCTTATTTCTGTGTTGCACTAACTTGAGATCATACTAAACATTTTGTTTTGTCCTATTCAGAAACAGAAGCTATTGGATACTCTTTACCAGTCAAACAGTGGAAACTTACATATTTGCTTATGATGTTCCCTTATACCGACATAAACATGAACAAACATATACAAGAAACACATTTTTATTACTCAAGCCACTGGCATAACCTTTATTCGTGTACCCATCATAGTTTTTTCTTTCATATGAAAATCTAACATTGTTATATTTGTTTTTCAGCATTGGAAAGCATCAAGTATTAGGAGAGGCCCAGATCAAAAGGTTGGTTGGCGTGAAAATGTAATAATGTATCTGACCTGGAAAGCAAGCCTTATCTGAATCATGAAAAAGGAAAAGTCTAATCTATAAACAATATGATTGAGGCAACATAGTTGATCTGTTATAATTGCTTTTCTTACATTTAGATTAGATTTTTAAGTGAAAAATGTGCGGGCATGGTTTTTCCTAGCTTTTATATTTATTTTTCTCAAATAAATCCTATTCTCAAATGTAAAGATGCATCTTGAAAAATATTTGGGCTCATGTTTGTAACGTTGATCCTTCTAAAACCGAAGGATGACACTTCGTCAACCATCACAAAGATTTTATTATTTTTTGGAGTGTATGCTTTTACTTCAATGTTTCTTTTGTATTTTATATCTCTCTCCACACCCTTTAGCTGCTCCCTGTATAAGGCCTAGACTCTTTCAATGAACATTTACTTCTCAAGTTTCTTTTGTTCAATTTAAACAGGGGATGCCATTTGTTCCTGTCCTAGCAGACCTAGATTTTTCATGCCACTATCTTATTTGTAATTGATACTAGTGTCGATACTCCTATTTTTGAAAAGAAGTTGGGATGATCTTTGATATTTCATTATATTTGCAAGAGTAGCATTATGTTAAGCTAATGAATGCAATTATTCAATGATTGATGTCTTATTGTCATCCAAGCACTAGATGAGTTTTGTTCTTGTGAAACATATCTATGTAGATTCATCTTAACTTTAGATCTAACATGTATATATTCCTCATATATATATATATATATATATATATATAATAATTACTTAAGATAATACATAGAAATATTTTATTTATGGCCAATATTAAAATATTTTTGTAATTAATATTTTTTTAAATGCCATAAGTCAACTGTATGTTGAGCATGGGAGGAATTACACAACTCCCTCATACTGGATTGCAGAAAGTGTCTTTTAACATAGTGATTAAACTCTCTTATCTCTTTACGGATTAACAAATAATGTTTCACCTTAATTGTTTTGTACTTGCCATTCAAAAACACAATGTGTGCTGAGTATTGTAATAAACTTGATGGTCATTACACAAAGCCACTATAGATAAGAGACAAGTCAAAAGAATCCACAAGAATAATATAATATAATATATATAATATACATAGAATATATATATATATATAGATATATATATATAATATATATATATGATGATGATGATGATGATGATGATGGTGGTGGTGATGAATGATTATAATAAATATGATAGGTGGTCTTATATAGTTGTAGAACTTGTTGGTGCTCTATGTGATCCTCTATTGCTTTAACCTCATGATTTTCACTTATGGGTGATGTGATTGGATAGATGATGATACCCATGGAGTGCCATAAATGGGGACATTTGGGATGATTTATGGAAGGAAATGTTGTACCACCATTCTGCCAAAGGAAATTGTTTGATCCATTGTGATTGTTTGACCCTGTATCATTTACCTCTGTGGCATAAAGGTGCTTGTTGGAAAAACTTAGAGAGCTTGCACCAAGTCCTTGGTTGATGTTTAAGTTCATAAGAAGATTTAAAAAAAAATGTACCATAATAATTGCCAAAATCGTTGTGTTGATCAAGTTGTTCACAATTGATGTTCATCAAACCATGAAGAATGACCCCAATCATTTAAGTGAACTCTAGGATTATGTAATAAATAGCGTGTGAACACTTAATTAGCACTACAGTAAGAGCCAAGTGTGGCATACCATTACAACTTAGAAGTGGAGTTTCCTTTGGTAACTGATCCATATATTGTCGCGGATATTCCACTAGACAGTTCATCACAATAGATTTGATAAAATTATACTTAAAAATTGCAAATTATACACTATTACAATTTTATCTCTTTAGATTTATAGATCTTTATATTATTGTTAGTAGCACAAGCATGCAAATTAAAATTATGCAAAAAATAGCAAACGACGAAATAAGAGTTCCCAAACACATTTGACACACAGTATGGTCTAGGAAACCATCTCAAGAGAAAAACATAGCTCGAAGGTGAGGTCGCTCACTCTCTTTCTCTGAATGGAAATATGATTGTGAGTACAAAGAAGTATGGCATGTGGCCCCTGGGCTACTGCAATGCATAAATCCTCTTTGTGTGCTCTATCTCTTATCCTTCTTGGCTATTTTTGCTTAGTTATGGAACAAATGAACTTGAAAGAATGAAACCCATTTTCCTCCCAGTGGTTTGGTTATAACATGGTCTGATAGCCTATTAGTGGTTAGGTTTGACTACTTCAACCCTTAACCAGAGTTATAATATAGACTCTTTTAGAGTCTTCTTCATTGTAATCACATGGCTAGCTCCTTTTCCATGAATTACGAGAGATGATATGGTATCCTCTTGAATTATGGTGGTGAAAACAAGGTGGTCAACTTCTCAATGGCATAATTTTTGCATACAGACTCTGATTGATGTGATTCTTGCACCATTGGAAAGGTATTTGTGTGTAGAATAAGAAAAAAAGGTGATGCGCTAAAGTGGCAAAGTTTTATCCAAAAAAATGTGTTTGGTGCCTCAAAATGCTCTCAGAAGTTTTGAGATCCCAATTTGTCACAGTAGGTCTTGCTGGTAAAAGTGGTCCTAAGAGATGATTCCTCCACTTTTTCCACTCTGAAAGCATTGAGATGGATGAAAAATAATATAATGATCCAATATTAGTGTTCACTCACATTAACATCAATGGAGGTCACGTTAACTAGCTCTTAAAAACTCAACCATTCATATATGCACAAGATTGTTAATTGAAATAAATCAAGTCAACATTGTGATGTCATGCCAATCACGCCACACCTAAGGGTGGAATGTAATAAACTCAACACTCTATAAATGATGAGATCAACATCTCTGTTCATTGTCAAATCATAAGAGAGTGTAATTAATAATACAAACCAAATCACCAACAAATTGTGTAGCTGATGGTAACTGATGCACGAAGATTTAATGAGCATTAGAATGATTAGATAATAAACAGTGTCGCCAATGTTTAATATTACATACCATTTGTGTCATGTTAATCCATTAATATATAATGGTGTGAGTTGGAAAAACCTCACCAAGTGGACAACAATTGAACCTCCATAGCTTCTCAAGTGTATTAGTTACCTCGAGATAAAATTTTACTTCATCACATTGACTAATGGCATGATTAATTGCACACATGCACATAAAAACAAATATTTATATATAAATTTATATACAAAATGGTTATGAGAACATGGCAACTAATCCAATTATTTTATCAATTGTAATAAGGTTAGGGAATATGAATTGAAGTTGGTGTGGTTAGTGGATTGCCATATTGTTGTGCATTGTATGAGCTAGTATCATAATAGTTGGCCAATTGTATTAATGGAATTAGGTATAAGACAAATTCTTAAATTGTCATGGTGTTGTAATTCATACTCTCAATATGTTGGTTATAGGCCTAGTATAAGGGCTCCTAATACATATATATAACACTGAAATGGAAGGTCTAAGGCCAATTGTATTAATGGAATTATGTATGAGACATGTTCTTAAATCGTCATGGTGTTGTAATTTGTACTCCCAAGAAGACAATTATAAGCCATGTAAACTAGTACACGGGCTCTTGATACATATATATACCTATGGAATGGAAGGTCTAAGGTTAACTAGGCCCAAAACTCACCACAACCAGTCTTATGTGAAAATTCTGAATCACTACGGCAACAACTAATTATATTTCTCCTATTGAATCAAGTTATTAAAGTATTATATGGTAAACATTGAAATAAATACAATTGCAACCTTCACAACTTAAATAATATGCGGAAACAAGTACAAAGCAAGAAATAAATAGCACACACAAGTGACATCGTTGTTTTTGGACAAATGTCCCTTGAAAAAACCCAATGCGAGAAAATCAATGCAACATCTAAGGCTTTGTATTATTATGCAGTAGTTTTTGAATACAATCTTTGGATGCCTTACTGGCTATCTGATACAGAGAATTTGACTGTCAAAGAATTAGTGAGAAATACCTCACATTATCACTGGAGATTTGACACTGAACTAGCCACTGAATGGCTAGCCTCATGCTGCCTCTGCGCAATCAATGTGTTGCTCTGCATCACAACTGATGGTGATTACGTCACTCCTAGCTGATCAATTTGCTAGCTAGATGCTTAATCCTCTGGCCCTCTGGTCTCACACCCCGACTCCTAACACTGGATCTGATCTTCTCCTTAGAAAAACTGCGGATCTCCTCTCACGCTCTACACTGCCTCTGCGTGACTTTACACTGCCCAACGTGGCTCTGCGCTGCCTCTTCTAGATCTCTCTCTACCTCCTTTGCAATGTATCCTTGAATCAAGAAACTCTCTAACCAGAAAACTATCCCTACCTCTCACTGCAAGAAATCCTCTCGATGACTTCTCCGACAATTGCTACGCTGTTCTCTTGAGAAAATCGATCTTTGATCTCTCACTCGATGTGTCTTCCAAATTCCCATCAAGCCTCTTCTTATAATCCTCTCGTTAATCAATCAACGACCCAGATGAGATTCTAATCAATGGCTTAGATCATTTTGGCTTGATCCTCATCTTCTTCTAGAAGTTTCACCCCTAGTTTAATTAATACCATTTAATTATTTTAATTTCCTAAGTTTAGACTTAAGCATACATTAAAAATAATTAATTATTTTAATAAAACTCTCCGCGTGGAATTTCCCAAAACAATTTCTGGGTATTATGGAATACATGTGTCCTAGCCTTCCTACAAATTTTGAGGGCTAGAGCACATTCGATGCTACCATAAATCAACACTCCCTCTTAGCGAGGGATGTGCTCTAATAATGCAACCTGCTGAAGCATCACCCTGATTTTGTAACATCTCCCTCTGTGTTGCTGATGTCTGACATCTCTGCCCACCAACTACTGCACAAATGTTGCATTTGTGTTGCTACTAGCCATGCCATTGTCAACATTGCATCTTCACTGCAACCCTCTCTAGTTGTTGTTGTTGTTACAACAACAACAACGGAAAAGCATCCAAAATACTAAACATGTGTTCAACATGATGCATCTGTTGATGGAGTTCTTATTGCTACTAGTCTCTGCGTTGACCCTCTGAAGCCTCTGCGTTCTTGACTTTACACTGTGCCAACTGCACTGTTGCCAACTCTGCTTAGTCTCTAACGCTCCTAGCCACTGCGACTGTCACTTTGGCACTCCTCTGCACCAACTGACACTGGTCCATCTTGCTACTACTGATATGGGCTCTCATAGCAAGGTATTGATCTAAGAGGTGGACTCCTCAAGGATCTTGCCCATTTGCTATTATTTCGAACTACAATACTAGATCACCCCAACTCTCCCCTGGAGGTATATGGGAAATCATGGCAAACTCCTCCTCCTCAATCTTTGCGGTTGCAGCTTGCAGATCATGTTTCTCGCCCTTGTCCTTCTTCTTGAAACGACACTATGTAGTGTAGTGACCAAATTCACTACACAGGAAACATTTGATCTTTGAGACGTCCTTCTTCCACCTCCGCTGCTCCTGCTGCCCCTTTGATGCAAGGGTTACATTCTCTTCCTCCTCCTTGGGCTTCATCCCACTGCTGTTATTACTATCAAGTTTGCACTTGACTAAGTCTGCCTCATCTCTTCTTGTTGAAGAGCGGCCCACATCCCTTCACAATTCAGCAATCTCTCTCTACCCAGGATACTCTGGACGAATACTTGCCATTCCTCTGAGACTGAATTTAGGGCCAACCTCACCATCTCCGTGGGCTAAGGTGCTGCTCCTACAGTGGCCAATGAGTCTCGGACCTCTTAAAGCTTCGATAGGAACGAATCAATGTGTTCCCCCTTCTGCATCCTCGTGGATCTCATTTTCTCCTTCAAGTACATCTTCCACTACTCAAAAAATCCCTAATACAACGTAGCCAAGGCATCCCACATCTCCTTGGTGGTCCCTTTGCCAGCTATATGACATACAACATGATCTCTCACTCCATCGAGGATCAACTGATTGGCCTTCACCATTTTAGCCGTGTACTTCTTGAGTGGATCTGCATCTGCAGGTTCAGCTACCACACTATCGACATAGGATTTGAGATTATGCTCATCTAGAAGGCGGCAGATCCTAGCCTTTCCAGATCACATAGGTGGATGCTCCGTCCAACCAATCTTGATCTCTCAGCCCATTAGCTTCCATCTCTGCCAACAAAATGTCGAACTTCCTACTCTCCCCTCTACACCGCTGCTAGGATGCCCTGTGCACTCTCTGTTGGAGTTAGTAGATCTATTCCTTTCTATTGTTGCTCAGCAATTGAGAAATCGAATTCCCTGGCTAGAAATTCTCTAAGGAATAAATTCCCTCAAAAGGTGTCTCCTTCCTTCTTCTGACGTTTTTATGCCCCAACAACTGTTGCAGAGAACTTTGTCTCACTTGAAGACTGCTTTGCGTTGTTCCCTCTACTGCTAACAAATCTTGATCTGGAAATCTTATCTCTCTCTCAACTCTCACTCGGAGAGATATTTTCCTTAAGAATCTTGCCCTCTTGGCCTGGACTATGCAATCCCTCTGGGGATTCGAATTGTTGCTTATGCAACACTTCGATCCACCTCCTCTTCGACATTAGGCTCTTCCGGTTTGCTCTCTTGCTTCACCTTCGCTCTGATACCATGTGAAAATTCAAAATCCCCAAATCACTACTGCAACAACAGATTATATTTCTCCTACTAAATCAAGTTATTTACAGTATTATACGGTAAACATCGAAATAAATACAACTACAACCTTCACAACTTAAATAATATGCAGAAACAAGTACCGGACAAGAAAGAAATAGCACACACAAGTGACACCATTGTTTTTGGACAAATGTCCTTAGAAAAACCCAATGCGGGAACACCGATGCAACAACTGAGAGTTTGAATTATTATGCAGTAGTTTCTGAATACAATCTTTGGATGCCTTATTGGCTATCCGATACAGAGAATTTGACTGGCAAAGAATTAGTGAGAAATACCTCACACTATCACTAGAGATCTGACACTAATACAACCACTAAATGGCTAGCCCCACGCAGACTCTGCGCAGCTTTTGCGCAACCACTACGTTGTTCTGCATCACAGTTGATGATGACTACGTCACTCCTTTTGGTTGATCGATATGCTGGCTGGATGCTCAATCCTCTGGCCCTCCGGTCTCACACCTCGACTCCTAACACTAGATGTGATTTGCTCCTCAACATAATTGTGAATCTCCTCTCAAGCTCTACGCTGCCTCATTGTGACTTTACGCTGCCCAACATGGCTCTGCACTGCCTTTTCTAGATCTCTCTCTACCTCCTCTGCAATGTATTCCTGGATCAAGGAACTCTCCAATCAGAAAACTATCCCTGCCCCTCACTACAAGAAATCCTTTCGATGACTTCTCTGGCAACAGTTGCGCTACTCTCTTGAGAAATTGATCTCTGATCTCTCATCCAATGTGTCTTCCAAATGCCCATCAAGCCTCTTCTTATAATCCTCTCGTTGATCAATCAACGACCTAGATTAGATTCTAATCAATGGCTCAGATCACTTTGGCTTGATCCTCGTCTTTTTCTAGAAGTTTCAACCCAAGTTTAATTAATACCCTTTAACTATTTTAATCTCGTAAGTTTAGACTTAGGCATCCATTAAAAATAATTAATTATTTTAATAAAATTGTCTCTAGGTGGAATTTCCCAAAACGATTTCTAAGTATTCTGGAATACATGTGTCCTAGCCTCCCTGCAAATTTGGAGGCTTAGAACACATCTGATGCTACCAAAAATTAACATCCTAACCTTGTCAAGCATGGGAAACCTAATATCCTTTATTATCCAAAGGCAACGTAGATCCATTTCTTAACCATAGATTGTGGTGTCAATAATGGTGTTCTACTTCATAAAATGTACAGATGCATTCGAATCTCCTCGTATTTTGTCATCATCATTAAAGAGAAGTTAAGCCTGATCTAGAAAATTCTTGATGTTGAATTATTTAATTTGATGGAAATAAATCCAATGGTCCAATATTTTTGACCGATATGGAAAATCCCTTTATCTCAAACTTTATAACTTGATTGAATGAATTTGGTGGTCCAATATTGTTAATCTGTGTTGATAAACGGAAATGATATAATGGTCACTTGTTGAACCTTTTCTTGGCATATTTATCTTTATTGGAAATTCTTTGGTGTCAAGTCTACATAGTTAAGTCCAATTGGCCACCAGCATAACGTGTTAGTTAAACTAAGGTTGATAGTCATGCAAGCTAAAAGGGGTATATATATATATATATATACCTTTGATGGGGATGTATTGACATGCTCACTAGGACAACGAATTGATAGAATGATTAGTTAACTAATCTTTCATCGTCTTAGTTAGTATTGGGTTAAGTAAATCTAGTAATGAAATATATGGATATGGATATGCATCGAAATGGTTTATTGGTTAGTGGTATGTGTTATATCTCATGTCCATTTGTTTTGGGCCATTGGTATGTGTTATGGAAATTATATGTATTAGGGGAATTTTGAGGTCTAAAATGGGCTTCCTAAGGAAATTATAAAATAATAGTCGAAATAATAAAATAAGATTAGATTACATCATCAAATTTTAGAGGGAAAAAAAGAAAAATCTACTTTTCAACTCGTATTTTCAACCTATCCCCCTATGGGTTTACTCAAATTTCGAGCGGGAACACTCGTTGGGTGCAGAATTTGATTCCTCATCCAAGAAGTACTCATGTTGCATACTTTCGATGGACCATGCTACAAGAAAAATGAGAAATACATGAAAAATGTGATTGCAATCACATTTTTCATGTATTTCTCATTTTTCGTGTAGCAGGGTCCATCGAAAGTATGCAACATGGGTACTCTTTGGATGAAGAATTAAATTTGCATCCAACAAGTATTCCCACTTGAAATTTGAGTAAAACATTAGGGAGATAAGTTGAAAATATGAGTTGAAAAAATAATTTTATTATTTTATTATTTGTTTACTTTTTTACTCCAAAAATGGTAAATAATCCCCCATGGTTGACATCATCACATTTAATCTTATTGGTTCTTATAAAGTTTATTTTGGTTGTACATTTTTCTTAGGAGGCCCATTTTAGACCTCAAAAGTCCTCTAATGTGTGTGTATTTCATCATAGAGGGTTAAATCTTGAACTCAATGGAGAGGGATATTGGTTACAATTATATGTTATAGGATATGCATTATGTTTTAAATGTATTATGTGATGCATTATATAATTGGAACAATAATGTGTGTTAGCTCATTTGGAAATTTTGGCATTTTAAGCAATAAGGGGTGGGGTGTAATTATAAAAGAAATAAGTTCATGACAATAGAATCTAGTTAGTGTGATGTTTCTGGATGGAACCAATTTGGATGGGATTACCATTCATATTACCAACAATGTGGGGTTAAAGGGATCCTCTCCTTGATGTATTGATGGGATGAGAGTAATTTAATCATTAAGGTATTGCATTAACAATTAACTAAATAATAAAAAAGGATACTTCTTGTAAGCATGTTATACATGTGGTATCTAACAAGTAAATTTAAATTTTTTGGATTAAGATTGATATCTTTACATATAAAGATTGTGAGATTTCATATCCTGTTTAAATATATATTTCACTTTTAAATTAACAAAATAAAAGAGGAAGCACATCAGTTGTGGAAATGTCGAAGTTAAGGGTGTTACCCCTTGGCACCTTATTTATTAACCTTGTATGTTTCTTAGTCCTTTTCTTTAAATAAGCATTTTAGCATAGGAATTTGGGATTGGGCCTTTTTGATGAGGTGGCATAGATCCAACTTCATTATTTTTTCATTTTTTAAACTTACTCTTCACCTCTAACCCTTTTTGACTTTATTGAACTTTATGATACATTGTTCTTCAATTTATTGATTCAGGCCTTTTTAGTTGACATGTGATAATTCAAATTAAGTGGGGACAATATTCTTTCTATCAACGAGATGGTAGTGAAAGGGAAAGGATGGTAAATTTTAAGTCGTTAAGGTATGTGGTATGATATTCAACTTTGTCACCAGTAATATGAATTGGCCTGAGTCATGATAATGCTTGTCTAAGACAATTATGTACCCCCATGGTATAGGATAAAAAACAATAAAATCTTTACTGTTAAGATGTTTTATTAGATCATACCCCAAGTTTATTACCTTCATGACTAGTCAAGGAACCATCATACCATGTCTAAGCAAGAAATCCAAACGTAAAATCATAGCATATCAAATAAAAAAATTATACATGAAGTGCCATCCAAGAGTGCACATAACACGTAAGGTGTAAGGCATAGGATTTAATATTCCATGGTAGAGTCAACCGATTGAACTCATGGATGAAGGATACATGATCATATATCTAATGGAAGAATTGGAAGAAAAGATCTAAATTAGTAGATATGCGCAAGAGAGTTCATCCAAGTAGCATCATCACATCTCTAAAAGGGTGGTCTGGAAGTGGTTTATCTTGATGGAGAAACCCATGGCTCCTACTTGGGGACATGCGCTCTTAGAGTAAAAGTGTATGAGAACTCCATGATCTTACACCAAACCGATAACCTATAAAAATATAAACTTGGGTACATGTGAGGAACAAGGTGATTCTACCACCTTAATAAGCTATTATCAAAACTATGTTGAAGTGAAAAATTTTGAAGTTGAATTAAATGTTGGGAATCATGATTGTCGTAAGATCAAAATCCACAGGTGTTAGTTAACGATCTCATCGTTGGAGATAAGGATACATGAGAGGTGGTTAGTCCATGTCGCGAAACACATGGGGAGCGCTGGTTTATCCAATGTCAAACAATCTCCCCCCAACGCGAGGTGGGTGTGTATCGAATTCATGACCTACACTCTGATACCACTTGTTGGGAATCATGATTGTTGTTAGACCAAAACCTGCAATGCTAGTCAACGATCGCATCGCCAGAAATAAGGATCCATGAGAGGTGGTTATTCCATGTCGCAAAACACATAGGGAGCGTTGGTTTATCTAATGTCCAACATTAAAAGCATGTAACTATGAAAGGAAAATACTCTATATACAAGAAAGCAATCAATGAAATGCACAAAAAAAATTAAAAAAAAAATAAAAGCATTCTAAACTAATGCTCAAAATAACTTATTCTTTCCTAACTCTTTTTCTAAATAGGAAACATGGCTGCTAGGTGAAGTTATAGATCTAATGCAACCATTTTTTTGAGGCCATCATAAGCGTGTAACTTTCCCTTATTTTTGGTTGTGAACCAAAGCAGCGGCACATTGAAGATTGCATGGGTTTCAAAATAACTTATTCTTTCCTAACTCTATTTCTAAATAGGAAACATGGCTGCTATGTGAAGTTATAGATCTAATGCAACCGTTTTTTTTAGGCCATCATAAGCGTGTAACTTTCCCTTATTTTTGGTTGTGAACCAAAGCAGGGGCACATTGAAGATTGCATGGGGACAATGTGGAATCTTGATAACTCCTAGGTTTGGAACCAAGGTAAGATTATATTCATGAAGCGTAAGGCCCAAATCATACGAAGGTTGACTATCACTTCCACAAATTTCTTCCATCCAAATATCAATAGAGTTGATATAATCATTTCTTTAATCATAAGGGTGGGTCAACACTTCGATGTGACCTGTAAAATCATTGTGGAAACAAGGTTTTGAAGGTGGATTTAGCTTAGTACTACATGGAAATGGTTCACTTCCCATACCACTCTTGCTCAAAGCTAACGAAGGAGAAAATTTATAAAATAAAAGCTAAGAGAAGAGGATGAGAATACTCCTAAATCAAATATAAGCTTTCATAAGGAAGGGAACACTCCATATTCATAATAACCTTTCCAAAACTAATCTTTTCATGAAGAGGTAACCAATTCTCAAGGAATATCTTGAAGAAACCTAAAAGTGAGGAGATCTTTCATTCACCAAGTTTTCCATACAAATCAAAAACCTCATCCTCAATAAAATACAAGGACAATAACATCTTCATCTTAAGATATTCATGAATACTGTTGAGCCTTAAAACAACATCCATGAAATATGTGATGTGTGAAAAAAATGAATAACTAAATCCATGGAATCTTGGTAATTCCTCTCCCCAATATCAATAATTGTTTGCATACCCTTGGATTCTTGTGAAATACAAAAGACCAAGTAAATCCTTTAGGAATCCTTTTACTTCATTTGCTTCAAAATTTATGTCATTTACTTCCTCATTAAGACTCACCATGTGAGATGGTTCATAAGGTTTAAGCTCATTAATGCCACCTTCATCCTTAGAATAAGTATCATAAACGGGATCACCTTCAAAGTAGAAACAACTTATATCCCACTTCGATAATTCAAGTGGAGAGTTTTGTCAAGGCATTTAACACCAATGTCATCATTATTTCCATGGCATGAGAGGAATCCCATTAATCCTTCTTCAAAGATTGATCCTTCTTGAAGGTTCACCCTTACAAAATTTTTAAAAGATAAAACATAAAGTTCAAAATTTTGGAAATGGGTGCAAGTTAGTATATCATGATCTTCATGTGAAGAGAGAATAAAGACTTGGTTGTTGTTATCATCAAAGAAAGTCTTCATAAATTCATCCTCATATTTTCTTAGCTCTTCTTCCTTAATGGATTAATGATCTTTCTTTTGATCCATGTATTCCTCATGTAGCCTTTTTTCACCAACTTCATAAAATGATTGCCCTTGATGTTCATATCCTTTATTTTCAATGGGATGAGAATATCCTTCGCCCATGTTTTTTCTTCATATTGTTGATCTTCATTAAATAGTAAAATTGAATCATCTTCACTATTAATTGTAGCCATCTATTCTTTTTTATCACATAAATTTAAAAGGGCATTATTTTATTATACCTTTTTATGTATTCCATTCCCAAATTTTAAAGAAGGATTCCTTTGAAACTAAAGGAATGAAGCATATATCTCCCTTTTCCTTTTGGTATAAAACCTTAATCCCATCGTCTAAGTATTCCATGCTTTCTTTTTTATTTTTTTGTTCATGAGTCTCACCTTCAAACTATTCATGAGGTGTTACTTGTTCTTCAAGAGGACCATAAGAAGAATCTCAATCTATATCCACAAGTGGCAGTTCTTGATTTTCAACATGGGCTTTAAATTTATATGCCATTAATGCCTTCTTTAGTTTTTATAGCTTCATCCATATTAAGGGCTTCCAAATATGGCTTTATGCATCTATATGATATAGGAGAATCACATTCACTCTCCAAATTCTTATCACAATCTTCTCCATCAATACTGTGAGAAGGTACCTCATTTAAATTCACTTCATACTGTTTGTTTCCAATAGTAGACAGTAATTGTTTCGTCAATCTCATGTTTCTGAATGATTTCATCATATTCAAACCCTTCTAAAGGAGCACCCCAACACTTTAAAAAGAATTTGATAAAATCCACAAAAAATGATATTGATCTAGGATTAATTCCATTTATCACCCAAGCATTTTGCCTTCCATATAAGGAAATGAAAAATAATTTGATCAAGATATCTTTTTATATTACTTCAAGCCTTAAAACATATTCCAAAAATGATAAGATGTGTTGAGTGGCATGAAATTTGTTGAAGAAAAGGTAACTAGGTTCAATCTTCATAATGACATTGCAAATATGATTTTTGTAAACAAGAAAATGAATTTATTATTATTCTTGCTTCATGGGTTTCATGAACAAGAATTTTTATGTATAGATGGCTCCCATTGAGAGCCTTAGGATTTATCTTTAAAAGTCAAAGAGTCAATGTCATGAAGAAGCCTTCTTGGGCATGTATCAAATATATATGAGTCAACCTAGTGTCTAGATAAGCACGATCCTCTTGATGTCGGCCTGTAAAAAGAATTAAATACACTCATGTCGGCTCACTTGAAATGACATCTCTTCATGAATACAAGTCGACTTATTATGGAGACAGAACTACTATATATACCTTGCTGATATTCACATAAAAACAGGGCAGTGACTTAGATTCCTCTGTAATTTTCGGATCGATATAGTGGAGTGCAGAAAACTCGGATGCCTATGAAATCTAGTCGGTAATTATAGTGGGTACAGTGAGGTATAGGTTTGGATTCCCTGTATAATTCGGATGGGTATAGTGAGGTACAGAATTCAGATGGAAAGCATCTTTGTGCTTTTTGGTTGGGCACCACAGGGATAAAGTCTCGACATTCTCACAACCATGATGATCATAGTCTCGGTGTAGTTGTGATGATGAAGATCTTAGTGCAGGAGGAGCACATGGTCATAGTATCGACACAGTTGAGATGAGAAGGATTACAATGATCCCACAGTAATACACTCTCGACATATTGTACACAGTCATGATCTCGGCATTGTGGTCATCATGGTCTCGGTCATAGTCATGATGAAGACAAATTCATGAGGAAGATATCGGTACAGCTAGATATACATTTCTCAGTATAAATATCTCATCCATTGTCACCTTGATAATCTTGCTCCACACTTTAGATGAAGGAAATTATTTTACCCTAGCCTAGGATGAAATCCCTAGATCAATTAGATGTAGCAATGGAACAATTACTTGGACTAGATTAAATAAGGAAACTACCATGTTTTTCTCACTCTCAATCATAAAAGCAAGCTAATATGTGCAAATTGTTGTAGATTTAACAAACTATTTAATGATGTGAAATTGTGATGAATGTGCTTGTTTGATTATTATTGGAAAATAGGTAACGTTAAGCTTGTTTAACATTAACCAATTGCTTCAAAAGGATTCATTTATTTGACCATGAACATTATACAATCAGATGACATTATAACCAAAGTGTAGGAAGTACTCACATAGTTTGAATAATGAGTATAACCATATGAAACTTAAGAAATTGATGAAACATAAGATATGCCATTCTACCATACATATAAACTTAACGTTGTAAGCTCAAATATTGCAATGAGATTCTAGAAGATATATTCACCATCCACTTAGGGGAAACCATAGCATGAGTTAAGTGTTGGCAATGTTATTTAACCCATTGTTTTAATATCTATTAGGCCCTAAATTGTAAGTTGTGGTTGTGAATTCATACATGTATTGTAATAAAACCACCAACCTTAGAAAGGCCTGTCACTATGAATCTTCAAGAAGTTTAGAAATGGAATTGTGCACCAATTATTACTACTGTAATATGTCAAATCTCTAATGCTATTTAAATCAACAAATTTAACACTCTAAAAGATGTAATTACACTATTCAAACCAACTTAAACAATGAATAAACTTGCAACAGTTTAGTGTTATGTGTCATGGTCAGTTTATGCATGAACTACCACGATTGATGAGCCATCAAATCACAAATGCCAACAACCTAGTGTTAAGACACTTAGAAAATCTAGTAGTGATTTTTTCATCTTGTTAATGAATGTAACATATATTAGCATAATGTTAGATTCCTCAATGCCAAATCTAATTTATATCCCAAATGATTTTATACCCAAAAATAATTATTTAGCCTAATAAATTATTTTCTGAATGTTGAATAAAAATACATAGGTATTTAACAATAAAATTTGCAATAGAAGCACAAGTAGAAAATAAGTCATGCAATTGGAAATTATAAAACTCGCCAACTTATTCTTCACTTTATTTCTCAAAATAATTAAAGGCTCCCTTACAAGAAGAATGGCCCAAAGAGAATTACATAATTTTATATGGAAATAGAACCTATAAAATATTATCTCTTTAGAAAACTCAATCGCCTAGAAAAATCCAAATCTGCAAACTAGACCTTCCTATCTCCTAGATGCCCCTTGTATGGCCCACATGTTGGATGCTTCTCTTGACTCTAGCTTAGTTATAACTCATACGACCTCCCTGCGCAAACCTCAACTCATTCTAGCTAAGCATTAGGCGAATTATGAGGTAAAAAATGAGCCTAAAAAAAGTGTACTAACAAAATTAAATTTAGAAGAATCAATAGGATTCAATATGACGATGTCATCCCTAGCAGAAAATGTTTTGGAGGAAAAAGAAGAAAACTACTTTTTTTTTTTTTTTTTTAATTTATTTTAGCTTATCTCCTTGTAGGTTATTAAATTTTAAGTGTAAGACACCCATTGGATGCAAAATTAAATTCCACATCTAATTAAATACCCACTCTGCATATTTCTTAGTAGACCCACATCGACAAAAAATGAAAATACATGAAAAAAGTGTGTTGAACAAACCAGTGGGTTTCTACTCTTGAAATTTGAGTAAACATACAAGGAGATAAGCTAAAAATACAATAAAAAAAGTAGTTTTCTTTTTTTCCTTAAAAAATCATAACTATTATTTTATTATTTGCCTTAGGAGGCCCATTTTAGACCTCAAAATTCCCCTAATATTTCAGCTCTCTGCAAATTTGGAGCTCAACAACTTGACCTCCATAAGTTTCCTTCTTTGAAATTTCCTGTTGTATCACTTATTTCTTTGTAACCATGAGTCTCTCACTCTTCACTTGAGCAAATCACTCTCTCAATGATTTTATGTGTCTTCCTCTTCTCCTTAGGATTTATTTTATAATTTCTCATTGAGCTAAATCCCTAACCCTAATCTCCAAAGTGATGGATGGCTAGGAATAAATCCTAACCCAGTTGAGATCAACGGTAGAGATTAAACCTAATTTACTGAAGTGAATAATTTATTTTTATTTAGAAAACCTTATCCTAATAGCCAACATTAGCTAATTACTAATCAATGTGTTTTTCCAAACTTATACATTGGAAAGAATCATAAAATCCACTTAATAAATTCAACAAGTACCTATAGAGGTTTTGGATGACTCTTTCATGCTTAACACTTAGCCTATGCAAAAGTATGTTCACTATTATAATTGAATGAAAATATTTTTGTGATTGATGTCAAATACAAGGGGAGACTACATGTGTCCAAAATAAAGATCACAAGATGGATATTGTTGGAAAATTTCAATTTGGGATTTTGATGCCTAGTTTGGAATACCCTATCTTTGAATGTATTTTTACTATAAAGGCCTAGTACAAATGAGATCATAGGATATATGGTTGAAAATTTATTCTAAGACTTTTCTAATGGTATATGACACTCCCTCTAACTCTATATGAATGAGGATATATGAATTATTCTATCAGGTTGGCTCAACTAATTTTACAAGTTGGCCCCATTAGTGAACAAGCTAAATATACTTATCTAATTAGTTGTTGATCATAATTAGACTTCCCCTTCAACCAAAATTTTTATTGGACTCAATTAGTTATCAAATCGTTGGCTTGACTATGTTGAAAATAATTTAGTTTCATCTCTCTTCCAACTGATGCTCTCGACTACAAAAGAACCAATAGATTGGACTCCCTCTTTGAATTGATCCTTGACCAACTGAAAATTAAATTTTCCTTTAGGCAACTCGAAATAAAAGTTATGTTGGGTTCCTTACCATTGACTTGTGCCTTATCCTCTTTTGATTAAACAAATGGAAGTGTATCAACCAAACACTTTTTCGACTAGATCAAATAATATGGCATGATTTTAGCTTGACCAAACTTGCTTGTCAGCCAAACCCTTTTGACCAAATGTCCACCTGGATTACTCGTCAACTAGATCTCTCAACTTGATGACCCATGAATTGAGTTGACTACTTCAAATCGACTCACGAAGATATTTGACTCTGAATTGTCAGATATCTTTGTGTTTCTATCTAATGGGGTTTCATGTCACATTGCTATGTCAGCTCACCGATTCAACGTCCAACTCATCTTTGTAAATCAATCACATTCTGCCACCTCACACTACCATGACCCTACCACGTCACACTACCACATGATGTTGTCACATGGTGTCCTTTGACTTGTGCCATGTGTTACTTAGAAATAGGCCACTTGGCTACTCAATAATGTTAACTCAAGCTTCCACTTGTCTCTTCGTTAGTGTGCCACATCATCTCTTTGTCGCATTACTAACACATGTCTATTGCATCACTAGTGTTCACCACTTATGCACTGTCGTTTGTTACCAATGCAACCTCACCAGGTACAAAGGAAAATCCTATATTTGGTGGTTTTCTTGTGCAACTCTAGGTCATGCCTTCAAAATCCCTAGATGGCTAGATACACTTTTCACTGTGGAACCTTGCGTTACTAGAATCTTAACCCAAACACCTTCAACAAAAATTTAAATTTGTGTTTTTTTGTTAAAATGTTGCCTTGTGCAAAATCAAAATACCATGATGACTAGATATCTCTATCTTTGCATGGAACTCTACTCTTCTAGAACATTGACACAACCCTTTTCCACATGAGTCCAGTTCTGCAAAAATAATCATGCAACCCCCAAATTTCTCATATGTGCCCGGATATCCCAAATACTTTAGCCAGCATAAACTACCTTCACTTCAAAATTTGTTTTCTTATCAATCCTTGGGAGTTTAACTAAGTGCCATATACCATTGGAAAGGTCTCTAAAAGGGTTACCCAATTAAATACGTTGCAAAATCATTTGAACAGGTTAGCTACAAATAAAATGCATTCAAATATAGGCCATTAGATCATACATCCAATAGTCTGCAAACACCACGAGACTCTACAAACACCAAAACACATCAATAACAACATCAACAAACGCCCCCTCAACTTGTAGTCCCTTGGCATAAATGACTAGGCTTGACATCAATGACAACCAACTTGCAATCTGCTCAACAATTTTCCTATTTGGCATTTATGGAAACATTACCAAACTTTGCAGGTCATTAATGGTGATACCATGACTTAGAAACACTTAGCAAAACTACCCCTGTCACTTCTCAGGTTGTTACATAAAACACTTACAATTTTTCATTCTCCACTACTGCTAAAAAACTAATTGCAAGCTACTCACATCCTTGCACATTTGCACCTTGTGATGCAAAATCATACTACAAATGCCAATTTTCCAATGTGTGCTTATTGTTTTCTCACTCTCTTTACACTGTTGTTGTTTGTTCACTTTTCTGCCTCTGCTTCTAAGAAGCCAATGGTTGATCACACTACCCCATTGCACACTTGCCATTTTCTCATTTTTCTCCAATGTCATTTTCTCCATTTACTCCAATGTTTGGACACTTCTCCCCCCTTGACATCAATGGTAAAGGGTGTTCATTGATACATAGTTGAACCCATTGAAAATGGCTAAAGAATCTCCCCATGAGATCATGCTCCCTTGAACAAGAATTGATCAACATACAAATGACACCAATTAACAAATTGTTCAACAACTATGCAATAGAAATTTCCATTACAACTTGAACACACAGTGCCCCCCCTAAAAATGACTTTCCATAGCTAAAATATGAAAATACCTCTAACATGAGACTAAAGACTGAGAAAAATTTCTACATCGATGTTCTTCTCCTGCAACTCACTCTCTAAAGTTATCAATATATTGAGTACATGCCAATCCCCATTTTGACTTAATCAGTGTGTTGAAGAAGATATTACTCCCAAATTATATTTGAGATACTCAAATGGTTCTCCAGGAAGTGGTTTGGTGAAAATATTTGCAATCGACTCATTAGTGGCAACACATTCAAGCCTAACAATAGAGTAAGCAACTTGATCTCTCAAAATGTGAAACTTAATTGGAATGTGCTTTCTTTTTTAAAGCATAATATGGTTCTTTGAAATACTTACCGCATTGGTATTGTCACACATTATGGGGATATGATCATCAAATGCATGTTTGATACCCTCGAGTGTTTTCCTCATCTAAAGGATCTAAGTACAATAAGTAGTTGTTGTTATACACTTAGCTTCAATTATAGACAAAGAAATTGATTTTTGTTTCTTACTTACCCAAGATACAATATAGTTCCCAAAAAATGATGTTGCACGACTTGTGCTCTTCCTATCATCATTGCTACCTAACCAATCTACATCAATATATGATCTTGAACTCTTTGCTTCTTCCATGTCATAAATAAAAATTAATTGTCCCTTCTAGATATTTGAAGATCCTTTTGATTGCATTCACATGGTTCTCTTTAGGGTTTTATTGAAATATGGCAACGAAACCTACGATTTGCGTTATATTAGGTCGTGATGTTGTTAGGTACAAAATACTTCCTCTCATTAACCTATAAGTAGTCATATCTACATCAGGAGACTCATCTTCCTTACTCAATTTGCATCTAGTCACCATGGGTGTGCTAAAAATATTGCACTCTTTCATACCAAAATTTTTCAAAGTTTCTTTTAGATACTTGGACTAGGAAAAGAAAATACCTTTCTTTAAATAAGTGACTTGTAGCCTGTTGACACGACGAATTTTTGTGTGCCAACAAAGGGGAACCAACCCGATTGCAGACCCCAATTAGATCTGCTTTCGTTTGGAATGGCTAGTTCTGACAAGTTTTAAAGGATCCCGTAAACTGTTATAGGTGTTGAAAGATTGCTCCTCGGAGGAAGACTTCCATTAAATCAACAAAAGAAACAACTAACCTATATGTATCAGATCCTATCTATACTGATTCTAACTACTTATGCTAGTCCTAACTATTCTAATCTATCATGCATGAGCATAACAAAAAGAGATTAAACATCATATATATATTCCAAGTCCAAATGAATCAATCATTGGTTCACAGATGAACAAGGTTGTATTAAATCTTAATTGCAATCTAATTACTCATACAGGAATACACATTCCTTTTCCTACAAACGAAAATTGCAACTGATGTTTAATATAGCTTTGAATCGGAGACCGCTCATGAGTTAACCATGATAACGAATTATATTTGAATAACCAAGACTAATCATAAGCTATCTGTTATCATCATGCACAAAAACAAAACATATATATCCTCATGCTAGTCACAACACCCTGATTCCAAACACGAAAGAAAAAGGGAAATGAATATGAAAAAGGCTTCTTCTTGACTGAAACAGTCTTCTTTATTAGCATAATAAAATTGACCCCTCTTTTGCCAAAAAAAAAGCCCTCCTCCCATCTCTGGAGGTAATATTTATGTAGAAAAAGACTGACCCTCCGCCTTACCCCCCGACTTTCCACCTTCCTCCCCTTTTCAATATACAAATCAAAATATACAGATGCAGAATGGTCGGTGAAACCACTGACAACTCGAGGTCACATTTGCTGGGGTGTTCTATTTCCTGGGGGAATGAATGGATGTCGATGGAAAGGAAAATGACTGCACGATGAAACCTGGGACAACATCATTTTCGAAATACACAAGTAACGCATGGAAACCTGATCGTGAACGCCTAACGCCAGATCTTAAATAGAGTACACTTGCAATATATATATATATATAATATAAATATATATATATATAATATATTCTTCTATCTGCTTATCCCATTCTTGATGCTTACACATCCGCTCTTCGATCTCACTTGCCTTCTCTTGGTCCTTCTCTATAGAAATAATCAACATCATCTATGCTTATGAAAATATGACAGGAATGCCTAAAAACACAAATCTTGCCCTCAATAAAACTTTTATAAAATCAAAAGGAACAAGTGTGAAAGAATCGGCCCCTGGTTCAGCTAAGGTTGCGATGCGATCAAGTCGCAATCGCACATCGCAGCGGGTAGTCACATGCAACATCACCCTTGGTCCCGTCGATTGCGATTGGACGAACCCGAAAATATATGTGTTGCATTTAATAATCATGATAGGTCTACCATATCACATCGCGCTTTATGTATAAACGTTGGGTTTCGCCGATTGCAATTTGCGATTGGGGAGAGGACCCAAAATCATATGTGTTATGCTTAATAATCTCATCGAGTCCACTGTATCACATCGTGCCTTATGTATAAACTTTGAATTTCGCTGATTGTGATTTGTGATGGGCTTCAGACCCGAAACCATATGTGCTATGCTTAATAATCTGGACGGGTATGCCATATTGCGGAACGCCTTATGTATAGGCCTTAGGTTCCGCCGATTGCGATTTGCGATGGAGGAGCGGACAAGCGATTGCGATAAGCGATGTAACGTAGACCCGAAAGGATATGGACATGGTTAATTGCATTTGAAGTCTGGAAGGTCCTCGCTTATCGGATGCAAAATAGGAAGGCGCAGTGTAACTGCGGAAATTGAGAGATTGCGATAGCGATAAAGGCAGGCATCGAGAAATGTAAAAAGACCGAAAAAACATGGAAAGGGTAAGTTAAATATGCATGCAAAGTATTTCTATTACACAAATGTTATAATAGAAATAAAGGCACGATAGAAGGTTTTGTGGGTTGAGTCCACACATGACCATAGTAAAGAGTGGGGGTTGGTTATATGTGTAGGCATAGAGCACCATGTGTTAGAAAACTATATATTACAGAGCAATGGAACACATAAAATATTGCAGAAATATAAACACAGAAAACACATAAAA